>MSJI02000833.1:16104-43863 GCA_001931905.2 Cladosporium sp. IMV 00045 | reverse complement strand
CTCTTCGTCGGCATCACGAGCGTCGCCATGGTCGCTTCCTTCCCAAACCACACCCTCGGCTGGGCAAACTTCCTCGGCACCGTGGCCGGTGTTCTCGCAGCCGTCCAATACCTCCCGCAAATATACTACACGTTCAAGATCGGCGACGTCAAGAGCCTGAGCATCATCACCATGCTGATACAAGTGCCAGGCGCATTCGTCTTCGCTTTCAGCCTCTGGTTGCGCGTCGGATGGGCCGGCTGGAGCACTTGGCTCGTCTACGTGGTGACGGGCATACTGCAAGGCGTGCTGTTGGGTTTGGCGATCAGCTACCACATCGCGCGGCGCAACGGCAAGCGCGGAGAACTTTCTGGGCCCAGCATCGCGGACGAAGAGGAGGACATCGATGCGACGGATGGTGCGATTGAAGATGCGATCCCGACGGAACGCACTAGGCTTCTCTCCGCTGGCAGTTTGGCGCATGGCGCGAACGGACGGCCGAAACCTCAGCGCATTCGTGGCAGTCAGGGCACGCAGAGGAGTACCGCGAGCAACCGCCAGCTTGGCATGTTGTACGCTGCTACGCCGCCGGAGCACGACTCTGATAGTAGTGAGGGGAGTGGGAAGTAGCAGTGTTGAATCAATAATATTCGAAACAAGCACATGACCAATCTTCATAATCCCTTGTCAAATACCTTGCCATTAACCTTCTGTCTCGTCGATCGAAGGTATCTTGACGTATTCTGTCATGCGTGTGTACTTGAAGATGCGTCCGTAAGTGCGAGCGAGCATTCCATTCTCCATCGACACCTGCTTTTGTCCCACCCATCATTCCAAGGTAGTCATGATCATATCTGGTAGCTCTATCATTTTGTGTACGAACGATGGCATAATAAAACAACCCTTCATGTCATCATAAACCGTACATGTAGTTCCTCCACTCTACAAAACCCGGCTTTGCGGCCGTAAGAAGCGGACGAAAGTGGGCTTGAAAGCCACCGATCGACCTTCTTCTCGTCCGAGAGCTGAGCAGCAGTAAGCAATTGGCAGCACGCAGGCACCACAACTAGACGTGCGCTACAGAGGTAAGTGTGTGAGTGGCCCTTATAGACTCCGGCAGTGTCATCACAGTAATACCTTTCGTTTGATCGGTCGGCCGTAGCAGCTGAGTTGCTGGTCTTTCAGCTCGTGTGGCGCTGGTTATAAGTATTCAGGTCGTTGGCCTGTGTTGGTGCAGCTGCTTATTATAATTACGAGCACGATCAGACGAGCCCGGCAGTCTGCGATATCTTCATAGCTTACTTGATTATCATTGACCTGCCTATTGCAGAGCGACACTCATCAATCAACAAAGATGGCGTTCAAACCACTTCTGTCTCCCGAGGAGAAGAGGCCGAAGAGCGCTTTCTTTGGCGTTGCTGGAGCGCAAGGCGTGAGTCTCCTAGCACCTTGATTCACAGAAAAGCGAACAAAACCACAGCTAACACCATACAGTTCATCCGCGACCAATTCACAATCACAACCTGGCTCGCCCTCGGCGCCCTCCTCCAATCCCTCCTCTTCCTCCTCCTCGGCCGCCCTGCTCTCATCCCAGCAACGACCTATATCCTCCTCTCCCTCGCCAACACAGCCGCCACAACCCTAGGATGGAAACCCAACCCCCTCATGACCGGCGTGATCATGAACAAATTCTCCACAGCCTTCCCCAACGCAGACGGCACCTACGGCTCGCAACCCGCCGATTCCGAGATTGTAGTCTTCCTCATCGGCTTCCGCAACAACCACCCTCTCGGCCTGCTCGCGCCCGGCGTGAAAGACATCGGCGACTACTTCCAATCCATGGTAAAGAATCTAGACTCGCACGCCGAGGACTTCGGCTTCCTGGGCGCCACTTCCTGGCTGAACGCCTCGACGCGCACGACGCAGAACGAAACCCTGACCGTCTGCTACTTCCAAACCGTGGAAGGACTGCATAAGTTTGCTCACGCCGAGGAGCACATGAAGGGCTGGATGTGGTGGAACAGGCACGTCAAGCAGTGGCCGCATATGAGTATTTATCACGAGACTTATCATGTCCCCAAGGGGAATTGGGAGACGATTCATGTTAATAGTCATGTTTCGGGACTGCCGAGTGCGAGGGTTAGGACGGAGGATGGGCTTTGGGCCTGTCCGATGGTGGATGCTAGGAGGGGGTTGTTGAAGACTAGTGCGGGGAGGATGGCGAGGAGTCAGGCGGGGGAGCATGATGGGTTGGCGGAGAGGGATCCTTATGAGTGAAGTGAGGTTGAGGAGAGGGGCAGGGGGATGGTGTGTGGTGATAGATTGGAAAGAGTTGGGTGAAAGGTCGGCGGTTTTCTTCTTGTATTCCGTGTTGGTCGAGGAGGATCATTCCGCCCCACCAGGTGATGAAGGGCAATGTTCGATCGATTCATGGTTTTTCCCGAACATCTAAACCCTCCAATCGTTTCGATATTTTACTGGAGTCCAGACCAAGCGATGCATCGTTCCATCGATCCCCAAACGCCATATCATGGACATGTTCTAGCCCAACTGCGATGCCGGCAATCATTCCCAAACTCCACATTGTCAACCCATTTCGAAAACCTCAGAACGCCATGCTGATACTGTCACTCAGACACCAATCACTCCAACACTCATTCAGACATGCGGCTGACGCATCCCACCGTGCTTCGCATCACCAAAGCCCTATATCCAAAAGTCAGCGCCATCCAAAAACCCCAAACCATTCCCCAAGCAAAGACAAGAAACTCACATAAATCGTCCTCCCCATCCGATGCAACGCAAACACCACGTCCGTCGTCGTGACCGTCTTGCGCTTACACATCTCGGTGACGCTGCAAGCTTTGAAGATCACTTTCTGCAGAAACTCACGCAGAGTCATGCGCACCTCGTCGTAAATCCCCGCCGAAATGCGCTTGACGCCGCCGCGGCGCGCGAGGCGCCGGATCGCCGGCTTGGTGATGCCGGTGATGTTGTCGCGGAGGATTTTGCTGTGGAATGAGAAATTAGGGAGCTTGCTTTGAAAGGGAGAGGGGAGGCATGGATGGACGTACCGGTGCCGTTTGGCCGTGCTCTTGCCCAGTCCCAGGCCGTGTTTGCCGCGAGCGTTTGCGCTGCTGCTGCTGCCGGGGACGGATTTGCCTAGGCCTAGGCCGGAGGAGGAGGGGGCGCTTTTGCGGGAGAAGTTGTTGCTGGGGCGGGGAGGCATGGTTGCGGTGTGTGTTGGGTTGTGGGTTTGCGATGTTGTGAGGAGAGGTGGTTTGGTGGAGGGGAGAGTCGATGGGTGTGCGAGGGAAGTGGATTTATGAGGACTCGAGCAGAGGGGTGTCACATGCGTTTGGATGAGGGGCGGGAGGGAATTCACTTGGCTGTTGGAAGTGGTTGTGTGGGAGTTCATTCACATGCGAGGTCAATAGGCAGCTTGGAGCGTTGTTTAACAATTAAGGTTTGGTCTCATAGTGAAGTGAAGTGAAGTTCGCGAAACAGAAGTGGGGCGCATTGTGCTGGGCGCTAATTGATTGGTTGAAATTGAAGATGCAGCACTATTCCTGTCTATCTTATTCGGGTTTCACAAGCGATTTCACCCTAATTGTGATCAATTTTGCAACGAGTTGTTGAGATTCCTCATAAACCACCTATCGAGTCTCTCCGCATGTGAAAGCATTGTACCCACTTTCACTTGCGCTCACGTGGATTTCAGGAAAGTTTACATGCAATATCAAGCAATTACTACTCATCTCAATCACTCACCCACGGGTGATCTTGACGTCAAGCTAGCCTTCATGACAGCCATCCATCGTGCATAGTCTCGTAATCTTCGTCCCTTTAATGCCTCAACCTCAGTACCCACCTCCGCCTTGTCCATACTGATAGCCATAGCCTCCATTATACCCTTGCTGTTGCCCATAGCCGCCCTGCTGGTGTCCATATCCACCCTGTTGCTGTCCATATCCGCCCTGCTGGTAATGCTGCGGAGGCTGCTCGTATCCCTGCTGGTAAGCAGTCGGGTAGGCATCATGATCTCCCGGCTGGAAGCCTGCAGGCTGAGGTTGCTGGTTACCATAGCCGGGGTGTTGGTAGCCACCGTATTGCTGAGCAGGAGAGCCAGTGGCTGCAGGCGGAGTGCCGTAGCCAAGGCCTCCTGGAGCGCCGCCGCTGCTGCTGTTGTCGTCCATACCGCGAGACCCGAACATGCCGCCTCCGCTGGAGCCGTGGCCACCGCCCGAGAATTGGGACAGGATGTTGGAAAGTCCACCGCCGGATCCGCCTTGCCTGTTACCGGAACCGGCGATGGAGGACAGCATTCCGCCGATTCCTCCGCTTGAACCACCTTGGTTGCCCGAGCTGCCCGAGTTCGAGAAGGAGGAAAGCATACCGCCAATACCGCCAGCTGATCCATGACCACCATGACCACCAGGACCGCCGTGGCTGTGGCCTCCCTGAGGGTTGGGGAAGCCCGTCATATCTTGTACTACATGGTTCTTGCCTGCTTTGACACTCTCCGAACTGAGAATGCTGTTCAGTCTGTGGCTCGGGTCGCGCTGGTGGTGAACCCAGTTCTCCACAGTCGCGAACATGTTTCTGTGAGCCTCGAGGTTGTTGTCGCGAATGGCAGGGTGGTGGAAGATTCTGCAAACATCGTCCAAGACCTCGTTCTCTGGCACGTCCGGGTGGTCCATGGCGTACACTACACGCGGAGCGACGTATTGCAAGATTGCGGAGGCGAGCTCGCCGGCTGGCTGGTTGAGGATATTGCTGAAGTGGTCTTTGGAAAGCATCGAGTGAGTCGGGTCCGTGCAGTGGGGATCGTCCCAGACGAGATACTGTTGCTTCGCGCTGGCGTCAACGACAGTGCTGCTGCCGGTCTTAAGCGAATTGGATGCCGCAGCGATGATGGGCTTGATGTAAGGTGCTAGCAAACCCATGATGAATAGAGTGACTCTCTCACCGATGGTTTCAATCATTTTTTCAAGACCAGGGATCTTGCTGACAATGTTGGAGATGGTGCGAACAACCTTGTCACGGAACGCCAGAATCGGGTAAATCTTCTTGATGGCAGCTTGAGGGTCGATATCGGTGCCAGGAACATTAGGACCGGGTGGTCCACCCTCTGAGCCAGGAGGGGCAGCAAAAGTGGGATCAGCACGAGAGGCGCTGTAGCCACCGCCAGCTTGACGAGCAGCTTCAGCATCCGAAGCTGCTTTAAGGTCATTTGCCTCTTGAATGAGACCGCCTGTGCCAGGCACCTTGGCTAGGAGGCTAATGAGATCTGTGCCGCCTCCACCAGATGAAGGGCCACCAAAGCCACGGCTACCGGAAGCGTTTCCTCCCTGACCTCCCTGAGCTTGTGAAAGAGCAGCATCCATCTCCTCGACTTCGGTCTGAGTGATGTGATCGTTTGCTTCACCAAGGACAGAGTGGAGGAAATCCACACCTCCGAAAGTTCCAGTGACGAGCGGGAAGGTATGTTTGCCACGCAAGTTGATACCTGCATTGACACCAACGTGAGGAAAAACGTTGCTGTAGCCCAGCTCGCGCAGAGCTAGCTCGACGTAGTTGGTATGGGCACCAAAGTCTTCAACACAGTGAAGTCCCTGTCCCAGGCATCTCAGTGCTTCACAGAGGTCCTCCTCGCGTCCTTTGTTAGCACCATGGGTGTACATGCGTCCAAAGTGGATTGCACGAGCAAAGCTGTACTTGACATAGCCCGTAGAAGTCGCCCAGCCGCCACGTTCGTTGGCAATGTAGTTTTTCATGCCAGTGTCGGGGTCTACAGCAAGCTCGTCCGGGTGGACGGGACCGCGCAAGCGCTCATCATACTTTCTCGCATCTTCGTTGTCGGCGTAATCCTTGGGGTTGTCAATGTGCTCTTCGGGTCTGTACGTGCCGAGACGCTCAGCAGTGACTTCGAACTCAGCAGTAGCGTAGCCAAAAGACATGAAGGCAAGGACCCAAACGAGAACTCTGATTGTGTCTGCTTGAACGCCCTTGAGAGTTCCAACGTCGACAGCTTGGGAGTAGTCGCGGAGCCAGTTTCCAAAATAGACGCGCTTGATCATCATGCTGGACCATTTGTGGCCCTTCAAGCATGCGACCTTCTCGAGCATGTCTTCGATATCGCCATGGCGCCAATTGTGGCCTTCGATCTTGGAGATCGAGGCGATGTTACCGGCACCAAAGGCATGAGAGGGAGTGGCCAGACACAAGAGCACAATGAGGCCCAGCAGAATGAGGAGCTTGGTGTTTGCCATGATTGGATATGTTGTTGCAATGTCAGATCAGGAGACAGGAGCGCCGCTCATGGGCGACGGAGAGATATAGCAAACGGTCGTATCAGGTGTGTGTGTCGTACCACGGGATGGCGCAGGTGTCTTGTGAGTTTGTGAGTCTGTCCGTTGTAGTGGGTTCGGGCTGTTGTGTGGGCGAAGTGGCTCAGCTGTCGCCTGACGTAACTGGTCGGTTCGTCACGGGCTGACCTTGCTTGGATGTTGCTCCTTCGTGGCTCCAAATGAGCGTCTACGTAAACGAGCGTCTACAAAGAGAACTGTGTTTCATTAAAGCGTACGTCAAGATCGATTGATCATTGATCGATTAATCAATTTAGCACCCGCGCTTCTCAGCCTTGCCAGCACACTCTCCAGCGACAGGGCTGGCTGGCTGCAATTAAGGCCGAGCCCGCGCGTGGCGCCGACATCGCAAAGGGACCAATGGCTGAGAGTAGGGCCCCGCCAGAAATTTGGCCCAGTCATGCCGCTGTGAGAGGGCATTATTGGAGTACATGTCGAAGTCCTGTCTATACCATCATACCATACACACTACACCTCTCATATCTCTCATAGCACCGTGACTCTCACATCATGGTCTCCCACACAGCCTCCCAGCGCTACCTGAGCACGCGTGGCGGCTCCTACGACGTACGTTGAACCCCGCCATCCGGCGCATTATACAAGATGCATCAACAATTGTCAATTGGTATGGCACAAATTGCACTGGAGCTTACGCTGAGAAGCCACCCAGCTCTCCTTCGAAGACGTCGTCCTGAAGGGTCTCGCCAACGACGGCGGCCTGTTCATTCCCGAAGAGATCCCCTCCCTCCCATCCGACTGGCAGACAAGATGGCGGGATCTGTCCTTCCAAGACCTCGCCTTTGAGATCTTCTCCCTCTACGTTTCCCGCGATGAGATCCCCGAAGCCGATCTCAAGGAGATCATCAAGAAGAGCTACGGCACTTTCCGCGCAGACAACATCGTACCGATCACCACCCTTGACCAAGAGAAGAACCTCCACCTGCTGGAACTCTTCCACGGCCCGACCTTTGCTTTCAAGGATGTCGCTCTTCAGTTCCTTGGAAACTTGTTTGAGTACTTCCTCACCCGCAGAAACAGTGGTAAAGACGAGGGACAGATCAGAGAACACCTGACCGTTGTTGGCGCAACCAGTGGTGACACCGGCTCTGCTGCCATTTACGGTCTCCGTGGCAAGAAGGATGTCAGTGTGTTCATCATGCACCCCAAGGGCAAGGTCAGCCCGATTCAAGAGGCTCAGATGACTACTGTCTTGGACGCCAATGTACACAATCTTGCCGTCGAGGGCACTTTCGACGACTGCCAGGTAAGGATCTTAACAGCTAAAGCAGCTCGATTACATACTGACAGTAACAGGACATCGTCAAAGCCCTCTTTGCCGACCCTGAGATCAACCGCACTCACCGTCTCGCAGCTGTCAACAGCATCAACTGGGCTCGCATCCTTGCGCAGATGACCTACTACTTCCACTCCTACTTCAACATCGCTCGCCAGACCGGATCATCAGACCCCAAGGTCCGTTTCGTCGTGCCCACCGGCAACTTTGGCGACATCATTGCCGGCTACTTTGCCACCCGCATGGGCCTTCCTGCAGAGAAGCTCGTCATCGCCACCAACGAGAACGACATCCTCCACCGTTTCTGGAGGACCGGCCACTACGAGAAGCACCCCGTCCACGGCCGTGAGGCTGAGGGCGGTTTCGAGGAGGACGGCGCCAAGGCACATGTCGAAGGCGTCAAGGAAACGCTCGCACCCGCCATGGACATTCTCGTCTCCTCCAATTTCGAGCGTCTGCTGTGGTATCTCGCCTTCCGCACCAGCAAGACCGAAGAGACCAACCGCCGCCGCATGGAAGCCGGCGAGAAAGTCAAAACCTGGCTGGCGCAGCTCAAGAACGACGGCGGATTCGGCGTCGACCCGGAAATCCTCGCCGCGGCCAAGGAGTCCTTCGCCTCCGAGCGCGTCAGCGACAAGCAAACCATCGACACCATCAAGCAAGTCTACGGCTGGACCCTGCCCGCGCAGAAGCAGGTCAACGGCGCCGCGAACGGCCACAAAGCCACCACCGGCACGGAGAACGAGGGCCACTACATTCTCGACCCGCACTCCGCCATCGGCATCGCCGCTTCGTTGCGCTCCATCGCCGACGCCGGCAAGGGCGCCCACCACATCTCGCTCGCCACCGCCCACCCGGCGAAGTTCTCGCACGCCGTCGAGCTGGCGCTCAAGGACCAGCCGGGCTTTTCTTTCGAGACTGTCCTGCCTGAGCAGTTCCATGGTCTCGAGCAGAGAGAGAAGCGCGTGTTGGACGCTAAGGCTAGCTGGGAGGGCGTGAGGGAGATTGTCGTTAGGAGGGTTGAGGAGGAGAAGAGGGCTTAGAGAGTGGGAAAGTGCAAGGCAGGTTATGTTCTCTTGGGTTAACAGTCAAAATTTAGCATGGAATAGAAAGTTTGTTTTTACTTCCTCGTTCTCTTCCATCATATTGTGCTGTCGTGTAATCAGAATTTAAGGCCGTGTCGCGAGCTCTTCCCGAGATGGACGCGCCGTTTTTGAAAGGAAGAAGTATCGTATCGCATATCAAAGCGCGTGAGGAGACAGCCTCCCTTCCGCATCGTCTGTCTTCGAAGGCTCTCACTGCTTCCTGCTCTCTAGGCATCTCGTACACAAAGCCCTGTCCAGAGGACTTTTAGATGCTCATGTTACCTCGTTGAAGTGCGGGAAGAATGGATGCTCTCAGACATTGACATGGATGCCGATCGACTCGAATCGGCATGAAAGTGATTGCTTTTAAAGCACTTCAAAGTACCTATAGACTTTACCTACCTAGATGAGATCAACTGGCAGGGAGCAAAAAGCACAATCAACAATCACAAATGACCCAAAAAAAAAAAAAATTAATTAAAAAAATAAAAAAAAATAAAAAAAAAAAGTATCGAAAGCAACATGTACACCTAGTAAGGATGTCAGAGCAAGAACTTATGAAGCCAAGTTCAAGAATATTGACATACCCGGAGGGATTCGAACCCTCGACTTTCGCATTACCATGCGGGTTCCCCGTGAGGGGAACGCGTATAAGAACGACACGCTAAGCCACTGCGTCACGGGTGTTCGTGAAGTAGCGGTTCGCTTTCGTCCCGTAGGAAGCGGATGATTCCGGAAGGGCGGTTATTGTTTATATATGCTTCATTTTGAAGGTCATCTCCTGATCGCATGCGCGAAGGCGTCTCGCGATGCGCTGTGGTTGTGGGACTCCGATCAATATTGCTTAGGAGCTCCGGATCGAATCAGGTAGTGCGATGAAGTGATGAAAGGAAAGAACCAAAAGAGCGTGTAGAAGTAGTCGACAAAAAGGCCTGGAAAAGTCGAATTGAAGATGCTTGCAAAGGTTCTTCGGGAAAAACGCGGAACTTCTGGCTCTGCGATCCAGGCTTGTCAGGGCTATACGCCTAGATTTGCTTGGGACAATTCCATGCCATCTATGGTTCTTGTGAAGCATGATCGTCGAGAGCAAGGCCTAGAAACTAGTCCCCATGTTGTATCGCGGTGCTGGCAAAAACGTTGTGGGCAATCGGATTCGGCGTTCAGTAGGTATGTAGTCGAACAATGAGAGCTCCACTAGCCTTTGCTACTATCGAAGTTTTGACGTGAGATACATAATACTTTTCATCACGGAATATTGAACGATTGACGATATCTATCGCCTGGAATGCAACATTGCTAAAGAAATCGAAGTTGGTCTGCTACTTGATTACGGCACTTTCTTGATTCGAACTGATTTGCTTCGTATTTCTTGACCATCGTCTGTGAATCCTCGTAGCCCCTCTCACTCTCGCATGGCTCGAATCCTTAGCTACGACTCTCCGGCCCTGGAAGTTCGATGGTAGTTCCAGTAGTTCTGGAGAAGAAAAAACAATCATACTCAATCAGAAAGAGTAAAGAACAGGCTCCTTAAGGAGGCTCCCCCGGCGAATCGGTCAACGGCACGTAGCGCACGCCGTACTCCTTCTTCTTCGTCACGTTGCCCTGCTCGTCCTTGTCGATCACGTAGATGTTCTGCTCGAAATTCTCCTCGACGGGGATGAACAGCCTTTATCGTCCAGTCAGTCAGCAATCGAAGCCTCCAAACCCCTCCAACCCACCCCAACCCCCGAAAAAAATAAAACACGAAATCAAGAACAAGAAAAAAACTCACCTCCCCGGCCGTCCAAGCTGCTCGACCAACTCCCCCACGAAACCCTTACTCGCCGCCCCAACATGAATAGCATCCCAAGGCGCGCCCTCCCTCCACCCCATCCTCCCATCCCCCTTGACAAACCTCACCCTCCCCTCCCTCACCATCTCCGCTCCCTCCTCGGATTTCCTCGCATTCCGCTCCCCCATCTCTCTCAGCGCCTCAATATGCTCGACCCCCACGACCTCTCCCCCGGGCTGCACGAGCCGCGCAAGCACGCACGTCAAATACCCGCTTCCGCTACCGATGTCGAGTACCCTCGCGCCAGGGTGCAGGTAGGGGAGGAGCGACTCGGCGGCGTTGGCGTGCATGTGCGGGGCGGAGATTGTGGCGCCGTGGCCTATGCTTTGCGGCGTGTCTTGGTAGGGCGCGGTGGGGGAGAAGTGCGCGCGGTCGGTGGAGGTCATGGCGCTGGCGACGCGGGGGGAGGTTATCAGGTTGTTGGTGGTGAGGGAGGCGATGAGGGTGGCGTTGCTGGTGCCGTGGGAGCGCCAGGCCATGGTTGGGGGTTGGGGTGGGGTGGTGGGTTTTGGGGATTGCGAGGTGAAGAAAGGTTCGATGCGTCGGTTGGGCGAGGTGGTAGTTGAAGTGGTGGCGAAATTGATACCGTTGACCTTGGATAGGAACGGCCGGTTGGTTTAGAGGTAGGTAGGTAGGTAGGTAGCTATAGCTACTCCAGTAGGCAGAAGTTCCGAGTAATAAGTGGATACTGAAATCAGTAAGGGTTGTATCTGTGATGTCCTCAATACTTTCAAAAGCGTCTCAAAACTCGAGCAGAGAGATACGCGAATATTGGCCAAACCATGGACTGCCCTGACTGCTTGATGAACGATGAGGTCAATTAAGCTCCAGCTCTAGCTCTGTAGTGCATCCACCTCTCTGGGATGTTGCTTGCCCTGCGGTCAGGAGTAAGACGTCACCAGCGCATCAACCTAGAACTCCACATGAAGATCAATGACTTTTACGGCGATGTGATTACACGTGTTTATTTACAAGTACCGCGAGGACGTACCTGTATGTACATAAACATAGGTATTCGTGTTCATCTTCGATGACTGGTGCCGAGAGACACGCTCACGTAGACGACATTCCGATGAAAGTATTGCAATGAGAATGGCGAGACTGCCAAGCATGTTCTGAAGAAAGAAGTTCCATTCATGTCAAATAAAAAAGGGGTATCTACAGAGTCAACCTTTTTTTTTTTTTTCTTTCTCTCTCGTAGCGGCAGATCAATGCCCTACATGTAGGCATCTGGCCGCAAACCCGAGAATCCCATCGTCACACACACCGGAAGAAAGCTCAAAACCCACGAGACTGGAACTGACGTGCGCCCCTGCAGGAGATAGAAGAGAAAAGGTGAAGGGCGGTGGGGAAAACCTGCCCTCCTCGTGAAGAAAGAAGGAAAAAAAAACGAAATCCTGTCGTAAATCAAAAAGCAAGGGGAAACTCCCTTGTTCCCATGCAATCCTTGTATTTCCAAACCAAATTGTTTGGGCGGTGCGGTGTTTCATGCAGTGCGCTAGCAGACGGCAAGCTGTACACGTCGTGCGACATCAATGTGGCGAGCGAATATACCCGATCGCAACATCAACCTGATGCTTGAAGACAATCTACGACTCAGAAGGGCAGTCGCCGTAGATGCCCCAGTAGGCCTCAATGCCGAACTTGTCGGCGTCGCTCTGCTTCCAGTAGCCGTTGTAGGCGGTGAACATGTAGAGGTCGCTGGAGAAGTTGTCCTTGAGGTCCTTGACGGCGGCCTTCTGGTTCTCCTTGGAGGGAACAGCCTTGCCGTTGGAGTTACCCTGGGAAGGCCAGCCAGCCTCGGTGATGACGACGCGCTTGCCACCGCAAGCCTCGGAAACGCGCTGGGTCTGCTCGAGAACGAACTTGCCAGACTTGTCGGCGGTGACGCCACCGTCGAAGAAAGCGTGGCAGTTGACGGCGACGTAGTCACCGACATCGCAGAGACCCGGGTTGTTGATGGCAGCGATGAAAGTGTCGACGGTGACGACATCGCCAGAGTAGCCAGACTCGCTGAGGCACTCGCGGGCCTTCTCGACAGCAGCCTTGACGTCGCTGACGCTGTACTGGCCGTTGTTGACACCCTCGTTTCCAACGGAGACGGTCTTGATGTTGCTCCAGTCGCCGTTCAGGGCCTTGGACATGGTCTCGACCTCTTGCTCGACGCTGTTGATGTCGAAGACACCGGCGAAGACCTCCCAGTTCTTCTCCCTGGCGATGGAGACGATAGGTGCGACCTGGTCGCAGTCAACACCGTACATGCGGATGGAGCCGTAGCCGTCAATGGCGTTCAGGTCCTGGGAGATCTGGTCCTTGGTCTTGCAAGAGTGGTCTGCGTTGTAAGGAGAGTAAGAGAAACCCATGCCAGAGTTGGAGCCGGAGTCAGAAGAGCTGCCGCTGGAAGAGCTGGAAGAGCTCGAGGAAGAAGAGGGGGCGGCGGACTGCTCAGCCTGGCTGGAGGAGGGAGCAGCGTAGGAAGAAGGAGCCGGAGCAGAGGAAGGAGCAGGAGAAGAGGCCGGGGCGGAGGCCTCGTTCTTGCTGTCGGACGAAGGCTTGCTGTCGTCCTTGTTGCCGCCCTTGTTGCCGAAGCCGTAGTCGACGTTGTCCCAGTCAACGCCAGAGTAGTCGATCTTGCTGTAGTCGACGGGACCGGAGGCGGCAGCAGCGGGAGCGGTGGTGGGCTCAGCCTTGCCGGAGACCTTGTTGCCGTTCTGGTCGACGTAGACAACGTCGGGCTCGGCGGTCACGTAGGTGACATCGGTCACGTACTCGACGGCCTGCTTCTTCGCGTGGCGGTGACGGTGAGCGCCGTGCTGGGGCTGAGCGACGGCAACGGCCGACAGAGCGGCGATGCTGAGAAGACCGGCTTTCATTGTGGTGGTGTTGTGATTTTGTCGTTTGAAAAGACGGGTGCTACCGGCCAGCGGAGTCAGAGAATGTTTTTGATGAATTGCAAGGTGTGGCTCGAGCGTGCTGGCCGATATTGATGTCGATATTGCAATATCGATTGTGGATATGCAATGATGCCACACAATACGATAGTGGTGACAGCGACGCGCCCGCGACAGGCAAACAATGGCGAGCGGTTGGGGAGAGGTGCGCAGGGCGGTGAATAGAGCTGAACAGGGGAAATGTGGTCGACTTACAGTTGATGGCTGATTCCGCTGGAATGCTTGGGTTGTTGGGTAAGGAATGAATGGAATTCGTGCCGGAGCAGCGATTCAACGAGCGTGGAAGCACAAAGGCTTTTTTTTTTTTTGGGATGAAGACGACGGCGGATAGCGGGACGAGTTGTGGGATTGCGAAAGGGAGAGTAGTAGGCAGCGAGCGAGGGTTTTGAATTGACAGAGCGAGCGATATGCCCGGGCTACAGATCGACACTTTCCATTTCACACCGACAGGGGGGAGGTGAGATGCAATCTCGCTTGTTTCCGCCGATCCACTTTGCTGACTGTGTTGATTGGCTGAACATGATTTGGCGGCCAGGAACCGCAAGTCTCGTCTTCCCTTTAGAGTTAGTTCGCCTGACAACCCCAAGAAGCGCTCGTGATCGTCGCGTGTCTGGTCCCGAGCCATCCTGTGTCTGGCTGGTGATGGCTTCACTCCAATCAATCCTGTAGCGCCATTATCCTGTAGCGCCGTCAGTGACGATTCGTGTAGCCTACAACACGAGCAGATACAAATACACGTAAAGCACCAACCCTTCTCTGTCAGACTCTCACACTGAAAAGAAGTCAGCCATCAGTCAGTCTGCCGTGCCAACCTCCCGTCAATAATCCATACCAGCATCCAGCATCTCCTAGCTCTCGGCCTAGACTTTCTCGACCTTCCTCGGCGCTGAAGAAAACAAGCGCTCCCGAGAACGCTCCAAGAGAAGAAGAGTCTCGCCCCCAAGCGTTCTCTTCCACTTCCTCGACTCTCGTTCGCGGATCCCTCTCTCTCTTCTCCACGGCCCTCTTCCACCTCCACGCTGAAATACGGTAATATAACATCGGCAAATCCTCTCAACGGCGTCCGGCGCGCCGCGCTCGCGCTGAGACCAAGCAAAGTCAGCCAGGGGTGGGAGAGACATCCAAGCTCACCATCACTGGTTGGAAAATGTCACTCCCTCCTAACTATTGACAACCCCGTACTATAATATTCATGGGCATACCCAATGCTTTGCGCTCGTATCACAGACTCCATGTGCTCCATGCTGTTTTGAGTAGTTAGGGGAGCCCACGTTCCCCCAAGCCAGTCGCTCTGTGTCCTGTGTGTAAAGACCATTCCAATTCAATGGACAAACCCCCGCATGGTAGTTAGTCCACTAACAAGATTGTTCACTCCAGAGTTCCAGACACTACTCGCTCGCAGAGAAATAATCACTTTCTTTGCCCTACGCGGCATGTCTCACTCTGAAGCTTGCGTGGCTGGCTGTGTTCCATTGACATGGAAGAGCGAGGCCGTTTGGTCTACCACTCTTCGACATGTACTTGCACTTTTGTTTGTTGGTGTCTGCGAGAGAAGAAGGTCTGGAGTGGCTAGCGCTTACTTTCAGACCTTCACACTTCCCTCGTCTGGTGTTGTTGCTTCCTGCGTTGGTGATCTCGACTCTGCTTCTGCTTGTTCGATGTGTGCTGCCGCTGTTCTGGATGCGCGAGTGATGAGATGGTTTGCTTTCTCCGCACTTTGGCTCGTACCCTTCCCATGTTTTGCCCATGGTCCAGTCCTACGGCACTGCAGCGTTCGAGTTCTTGAGCTCACATCTGCATTGAGTGGGTGACCAGACCATTGATGTGCTCTATCGCACTTGATGACAGGTTGTGCGACCTGAGCGGAGCGCTTACTCTGACAAGTCGTGTCGCATGCTTCTTCACGACCGATATAGGATTGGCAGAGCGTAGCATGAGGGGCGCAGTCGCATCGTAGACTCTTAAGTGTGAGTATAGCAGAATTGCTAGGCGAAGAGCATTGTGGTAAAGTGATTGTTGTTCGCGCGATGGTCATGTGCCAAAAACGTTGCCTGCTCTCTTCAGGTTCACTAGGGCCTTTAGATATCCTTGTCACCGTCAACGGTAGCATATGCATTGTACCAAATCAATTGCTTCTTTCCTTTCAATGAGTCATTCATCAGAATTCGCAGATTTGTCGAGTGTATACCATGTGAAGTCAAAGCACTTTGGCGGTCTTGCTATCGTGTGGTTGCTTGGATGGAATTGTGGATGACTAAATTCGAAATGAAAGAAGGTGCTACCTAAGGTATGAGTATTGTCGACTGTATATCGCTAAGCAAATTGCCTGTTGATCTCTTCTTAGATGATATAGCATGATGATCTGCAGTATCGTTCTTTGCTACAAAGTATCTGCGTGTTTCTTATTGCATTATCGAGCAATGTCTGGATGGCATTTCTGGATGCATATATCTGCTAGGGTTAGGGTTGGAGCTCAGAGTGGCGAATCGCCTCGGTACATGTCGTCTGTGGACAACGAGATCATTGCATGATGAGTGTGTCTGACTCCGATGAATCGCACGTACATGAATTGATACAGACCTGGGTCAGCAGACAAGCACATACGTGCAGCTACCTCTTCGAGAAGCAAGAGATGTGTCGTTCTAGCAAGATACGATCATACCAAGCCCCCAGAGCATCATCTCCAACGTCACTACACTTCGGCTGGCGGATGGTCCTCACATCCGTCCTGCAAGAAACCCCCCGGTGGTGAACGACGAAAAAGTCGATCTCGAGATCTCATCGCCATCAAACATCATGGCAAAACTGCCCGAGATCAAAAACAAGAGGGTCCAATTCTCCGCTCTGTCGCAGCTCTCCTGGTCTTGCAGCTTCCTTACATCATGACTTTCGCCAAAATCGCCCCAGAAGCGCGTCACTCTTACCTACACTCTACCATCATGCTCGCGAATAGGTGACAAACGCGACACCCTCGGAGCGGGCAAATACGCATCCCGCCGCCTTTCTGCAGCATTGGCATTACAGAGGGGTAGGTAGCTGAGGTTGAATCCAACCTTACTGTCAATTATATAAACCTCCCAACCATCTCTTCCACTTGATCTAGAAGACAATGTTCACCACCCGCCGCACCCTCACATCTCTCGCCTCACGAATTTCCATCCAGACTTGCACAAAACCCTCTCCTCTCATTTCCTTCCCCGTCAGATCTTTCGCAGCAAGCACCAAACTCACCATGCCCGAGCCGCTGAAGCCCGAGGAGGTCAACTCCAAAACCGACCCATCGGTCTCCAAGCAGTTCGACACCGAAGCCTCCCTCGACACCAAGACCAAAGATCTGTACGCCATCATCGACGGCCTCAAAATCGGCATGCTGGGCACCTACCGTCCAGGCATCGGCGTGAGCTCCCTCCAACAACAAACCCCACCTGTCACATACCCTATCAATCCAAAATCATCAACTAACACCGCTCTCCCCAGCCCGTCGCCCGCTCCATGGCCATCGCCAAACGCACGGGACCGGACTTCCTCTTCCTGGCCAACGCGCACAGCCAGAAATTCACCGACCTCGAGCAAGGCAAGCCCGAGGCCTGCATTTCCTTCACCAACTCCAGCAACCAGGACTGGGTCTCCGTGACGGGCGAAGCCGTCGTCACCTCCAACTCCGACCCGCGCATCAAAGAAGTCTGGAGCAAAGGCGCGGCGGCCTGGTTCGGCGACCTCAAGGACGGCGTGCACACCGGCGGGCCCGAGGATCCGAGAATGAAGCTGATTGAGATCAAGCCGAAGTGTGAGTTTGACTGACTGAACATCTGAAGGGGCAGGGGATTTTGTGGGAGTGATTGAGCTGACGGGACTTTTCTTCGCAGATATCTCGTACTGGAAGCATGAAGTTGGCGGCCTGGGCTTCACGAAGGAAATCGTTGGCGCCAATTTGACCGGTGGCGTGGCCAACACGGGCACGCTGCGCGAACTCAAGGAGGATGAAATCGCGCAGGCCAGGAAGAGCGATAGCTCTATGAGCTCGTAAGTCCTTACTACTGAAGGCTATGAAGGCCTGGACGGGGACTTGTCATGATATGTTCCTTGCAAATTTGACGATTCCTGCGCCACGACTCAGCAATATATAACGAGGCTCGGATCATGAATAATAATTTGTTTTCCCTCTGTCAGAAATAGAAGCCGACTTTGAGTTTTTGCACCTTCAATGGTCTCATGACATGTGTAGTCGGATTGTAGGAATCCACACCCTGTCCGTTCAACGGTCATCTGCAAAGGCTTTCGTAGTGGTATCACAATTATGCAAGCCCAAATCTAACAATCCCAACAAACACCCCCCTCACCTCACTCAAACCACCTTCCACACCTCCCCCTCCCTGACAACCTCGCCCCTGCCCTCCATCTCCCCCAGCAAAAACACCACCTCCTCCTCACCATACGTGAAAGTCGGCAGCACCATCTTGAGCATATTGGCAATGCCCATCATGCCACCGACCTCTTTCGGCCCGCTGTTGCGCAGCATGTTGGCGATGAAAATCTCGAACATCGGCGCGTTCTCCCGCAGTACGGCGTCTTGCGATTTGACCGCAGAGAAAGCCTCGTCTTCGCCCTGCGCGGCGCTCGCGGCGGGCTCGACGTCCATGTCCAGCCGCTCCAGCACGCTGTACTGCCCGGGCGAGGGCTGGTAGAGGACACGTTTGTGGGACCAGAAGGATAGGGCGTCGGAGACGAGGTCGGCGTCCATGGAGAGGAGGGATTGCAGTTCTTCGGCTGTGAGGCTGGGTGGTTCGGCGTTGGCTTGGTCTTCTGCGGAGGAGAAGGCATGGATGACGCTGGCGCGCCAGGCGGGGATGTCCGGCTCGTCGATGGTGCGGTCTTCCAGCTCGAGGGAGACGGACATGCGGCCCAGGGCGTCTTGCCATTCGAGTCGGCGTTGGCCGCTGTAGCGTGAGAACATCTCGCTGGTGTGGTTGAGGGTTGAGGTGAAGTTGTCGGGGAGTTTGAATTTATTTGAGCGAAGTTGCGGCCAGAAAAAGCTTGAGAGGATGCGGAAGCTGGTATTGTGGCCATCGTCGGTTTTCTGTGGTGAGTCGTCTTCTGGGAAGGATGGACGTCGGCCACGCTTGGGGAAATAGAGATCGTTGCGACGATTGGCGACGACTTTGACCACAGCGAGGAATTGTGCATGCTTCATGCGATGTTCGAATTGTCGGTATAGCATAGGCAGAGTGATGCCTTCGTCTGGGATTGCAGCCTGGATGTCGCGAGGGGTAGGCGTTGAAGTCCTGCGCTTGCGGCCCGGCAGGATGCGCTTCTCCAGCATGACAGAGTCGCGCATGTCCTTCAGCATGACTTCAGCTGCTTGCAGCTTGCTTGGGTCAAAGCGAGATTTGAACAGCTCGACAAGTCTTGTCTCTTTGGCGAATTCAGGATCCGTGGCTTGCAAGAGATGCTGTGCCAGAACGTTTGTCACCTCCTTAATGAAGTCTTCTTGGTCGAACAAGCCCAGAATGTAAGACAAGACATCCTCAGACTTGTTATACTTGTGATTTGAGCCCGCATCGATTGGATCGGGCACCCAGTCCATGTCGTCCCAGTTCAGGCCTTTATCGTCTCTTGACTCTTCCAGCGATGACGTTTGAGCTGCCCGGGCAATGTCGACGCAGACTTTGTCATCGTTCTCTCCCGTCATGTTGCCCTCGGTGTCGATGTCAGCAAGGAAGCTCGCAGCTATCACACTGACAGTATCATCGCGTGACCTCAGATAACTGCGAAGAGGTGCAGCCACTTTGTCGAGAAGTACACCGCGGGCGTCGAGCAGCTTGAATGCGTGGATTACATTAACATAAACGCTCAGAACTTCGACGGTCGTGGCACCAGCATGCAGTATGCGTGTCTGCACTTGACGAATGAAGGCTGTGCACAACGCTGCCTTTTCAAGGGTGGTGCCCGTGGAGATGTGCTCCTTGACGTCAAGCAATGCTCCAGTGCTCTCAGGCCAGACTTTGACATAGTCAAAGAGTGTATCGGTCCGTTTTCGTACAAGATTCATGACTGTGCTCGAAGCCATTCGTTCGACGTCATTTTTGGTGAAATTGAAAGGCGCTCCAATAAGCGTGCTGATTGCACTTTCAATGCACGGCGCAAAGCAATCTTCAATCCAGGCTTTCAAGCGTGGAACGACAGTCCTGTGTCCGGTCCAGTCGACCTGAAAGCATCGCCTCTCTACAGCGGGACCTTCCAGCAGCCTATGCGTGCCGAGTGCCAAAGCTCGCTGAGCAAGCTCACCACCGAGACCAACTCGCTGCAATGATTTGAGGGGAAATCCTCTAAAGTCGATCTTACAGTAACAGCGGTCGTCTTTGAGGCATTTCTCCGGATTACTGTAGATTCCAAGTTCGGTGCGCATGTGCTGGTATAGAGCGCTTCCCAGCGTTTTCATCACTCGTTGGCGGGGCAATGAATAAAGCACCAGGGAATGCCATCTTCTCAGAATAAGCTCACTGAACGCCTCGACCCTTGAATCAAGCAGAGTGCCCTGTGCAACCGATGACAGAAGTGCCAGAGGTTCGAGGAAAAATTCTTGGGCGTCCTCAAGAGTTTGCACGGTTGACGTGATCAGTGAGTTTGCTCTTGAGACCGCGACAGGTCCTTGCCATTGAGAAAGGTCAGGCAGCACATGTTGCCTGAAGTAGGACGAAATGCTGTTGAGATACCAGTCCGCTAAAGTGGCCGTTTGATTGTTGGTCGCGAGTAGTAGATCGAAGGCATCGATATCGTGATTTTGGGGAGAAGCCTGCTCTTCACTCCGAAGCTCACAGTCCAGATATCTTGTTGCTGTGCTCCAGGCCTTTGCTATACGAACGGCCTCGTTTGCGGCACTCTCGGGAATATTGAAGCCTCCAAATGGCTGGCCTGGAGAGGAAAGACTTCCTATGCTAGGGCTGGTCTCGGGAGTCGGTGTGGTGTAGACTTTTGAAGGAAACACCGATCTCAGCTGTGTGTCGACGGCAGCCATCGTGGATGCGCTGTGTCCATCTAGCTAATTCTCTCCTCAACCTCTCCGAACCGGCTAGAGTGTGTTGTTGTGATTTATGTCCAAGCTGCGATCTACTCAGGGCACCACTAGCCCGCGCCTTCTTTGGCGTGGCGCAGCGAGGAAAGCGCGAGATCACGTGGACCTTAATGACGTCGTTGGTGTCTCAGAGAGGCCAGCGACGCCGAAACCTGCGAGCGAGTGATAAACAGCCGCTACTGGAGTGCACTCGCTCAGAAGTACCGCCAGCAGTGATCCGGTGACGAACGCAGACTCCTGCATTCTCCACGATTCCTTCTCTCGACCTACTCTTACACACCCACCCTCTTCTATCCCTCGAGTTACTGTGCTTTTTCACCAACACCGTCCAGCTTCACGCGCATCGAACAGAAAGCAACCTTCGAGACACCGCCAAGATGTCGAAGAGATCTGGCGTGCCCAATGGCGTAGAAAAGACTGTGAAGGAGGTCGCTGAAGCGCCTTGTAAGTAGCTTGCAAATTGAAGCCTCTGGAAAGACGCCGTATCATGTACTGACAGCTCGACAGCTCAGAACAAACAAGCCCGCCTTCTTCAGGCCCAGGACCCAGGCCACTTCAGTCTGGTGCGTGCCTACCACCTTGCGGACTTCATCACCCTCATGAATGGCTTCTGCGGCGTCATGTCTATCCAATTCTCCATGCGCTACTGCCTTGGATCGCCGCAAGATACTGGTCACCTGTGGACCGCTCTGGCATTCATGCCATTCGGCTTGCTGTTTGATTTCTTCGACGGCATGGTCGCGAGGTGGAGGAAGAAGAGCAGCTTGATGGGTGCAGAGCTGGACTCGCTCGCCGATCTTGTGAGTATACACCTACAAACTACGATGTTACATCGACCCGCCATGCTAACACAGCAGGGCAGATCTCCTTCGGTGTCGCACCCTCAATGTGCGCCTTCGCTGCTGGCTTGCGCACTGGCCTGGACCAGCTGTTTCTTACATGCTTCGTCCTCGCCGGTCTCGCTCGTCTAGCACGCTTCAACGTCACCACCGACAACGTTCCCAAAGACGCCAACGGCAAGGCAAAGTACTTCGAGGGCCTGCCGATCCCCACGAGCTTGTGCATCATGGCTTTGACTGCGTTCTGGGTATCAAAGGGCTGGATTCTGGAGAACATCCCATACGGCACTGTCATGCACGGCACCCCGCTTGAGTTCCACCCAGTGGTGTTCCTCTTCCTGGCTCACGGCTGCTGCATGGTGTCTAAGACTCTGCATGTCCCCAAGCCCTAAATGCGACGATGATGAGTGTATGTCACGAGCGAATGGAACGCAGACGAGCTATGAGGCCTACGATTCTGTGCTCCTGAAAGTCAAGCGAGGCGTTGGGTTATTGGCGAGCATTATTCATGTATACGGATATGCAATCAAAAGGTTCTCCCAACGTGCTTTAACTGCCCTATCAAAGGCCTTTCCAGTATGTCACCTCAGTGGTATTTGTGTCATGAACAGTTGATGTTGTGCGTGCATGAGCTGGAGTATCACATTGGCTCCTGCGCCGGAAACGTGCTTTCCACGGCTGCTCTATTGGCTTATCATCTAGGTGAACCGGAACGGTGTCTTTTTTTGTCAACATCCAAGCTTTTGCAACAGTTCAATGATCAAGTCCTTTTTCCAACAGATGAATATGTCCTTCGCATAGCTCGGTATTGATCGCCTGCGTGCGATCGAGAACAGCATTCACGGGCAGCTCCCGAAGCTTGACAACTGAAAATGAAGGGTATATATTTTACAAAATTTGACCTCAGTCACATGATTCAATAGAATCGTCAAGCTCGACTGGTGTAGTGGCTATCACGTACCCTTCACAGCTATCTTCACATGTAAGCTGTAGAAAGCAACCGTCTTGAACGGGTAAGGTCCTCAGTTCGATCCTGGGGTCGAGCTTCTCTTTTTTGCCCACTGCGTTTCGCCTGAGTCTATAATTGAGCTCTCTGGTCTTCACATTTTTTTCTCACCAGACCTGGGGTATTCTAATTGTGGAATGGAAGATGTTAAAGAGTGTCAGACTTTCAACTCCCACTCTATACTGCACATAGCTGCCTCACCCCAAAGACACTGCCTGTCTGACATGGACCTGCCTGGGTAACTTTGCAATGATCGCGTGACGCTGGCAATTCAGTCTGATCCACTCAGTTGGTTTGACATCATAGAAGCAATGCTTGAAACAGCAAGTCAAATTATTATTGACTAGCAAGCACAATAACAATATAGTCAGTTTATAACTTAGTCAAAGTGACATTAAGAAACTTGGCTGCTTGCAGTCTTTTCAAGGCATTCACCTAATGATTCAATTGTGCGTAATACTCAATCTTAAAGCATTCACACCACACACATGTTTGTCATTGATTGTCCAGAGCATTTTGACAAGCTGACTGTGTTTTTGCAGATAAGCAAAATCATCAACAACTTCTGTGATCAGGTTTAGACGTCACATAAGTGCATACTACCAACTTCATGCTAAACATTGTGATGCTAAGTAAAATCTGATATTATTACTTTTCTTCATAGTTGGAATGATTTTGGAAGTGCATTTGGCATTTAATTCTAGCGTTATAGAGCTCTGATCAGACTGATAAAGTATGGACTTATCAAATCATATAAGAACAAGAAGACCATATTGCTGCATGACAGACTGTCATTGAGATTAGTAGAAAGATCTGGGTTGTCTAAGAAGTTAAGTTACATGATCTTGGCTGATCACATGCTATTAAGACCATTCACACTAGACAAATCTACTACTGCTATGCAAAGATAGCATTTGAGCAGACTATAGTGTCCATATGAGGTGATTTATTGTGATCACAAGTTAGTGAAAAAGCTTTTCAAGAAGCATCAAAGTAAGGTCTTCATTCGAGTGTTAGATTTGATAAAATGTCAGCTTTGTATAAGACCTAGAGTCTGATAACACTTCATCCTGCATGGCTCTATGCTTGCATGACTAGGAAACTGTTGTCAGTGAATTCATTATCATTCAAAGTAATGTAGTTTGTATAGCATAATAATGATAGCAAGTCACATGTGGATTATGTGATAGTCACAACAACTGCATTCTATTGCTGAATGCCAGCTCTTATAGTGAAGCCAGCCTGATTATTAGCGACAGCATGGAATCATGCAGCATCGCATTTTATAAACTGATTTGCCATGGATCACTAGTACCCCCTAACAAGTCAATTATGGCGCATATGAGTAAATTGCTTTGAAGTTTGTCTCAAGTGAACAAGCTCAATGTCACATAACACTCTTGTTTGTTTATCAAGTCAGACTTCTTACTACTGACATAAAAGCAAGCTCCTGACTATGAGTGAAACAGCCCCAAAAGAACTGTTAACGGATGTCAATTAACAAGATATGTAGACACAAGCGCAATAGCTAACTTGCAATCTGTTTTCAAATCTATAATATAGCAAATATTGTTTTAAATGCAGTGGACATGAACAATATTCTGTTTCTAAACAGTTTCATGTCTGTATGATTCATCGTTGAGTTAATTTATTGCATAAGTCATGTTTCGGGTTGGTTGATCATGTTGTATAAAGTGACTCTATCGAACAATCTAAATAAAGTGCTTTAGTTGAATTTGTGCAAAAAAGTAACTAAGATATAACGCATGACTAATACGACAGGTGGTAACATGCAGTTGTCTTAATTCTACTAACGTTTCAGCTGCTTTTTATTGTTTTCTTATTTCATTATATACTTACTCATAAATAAAGGGTATTCTGATCAAGTCATGAGTTACTAGTCATAAAGTTAGCTGCATTATGGTCTTATGCACCATATCTCCATTTTACTAGATCAAGTAGTTTCTTGCTTGGATGATCTACATAGCATGGTTGCAACGAATCCAATTGTTAACTTGCACATGAGGATTATTAGCTGACAGAAGCAGACTTTTGCAGATGATCAATTATATTGGCTGACTGACAATTAGCATTAAGAACAAGAAGCTTGACTTGTATTTGGAAGCTCAATCACAAAGAACAAAGTGAGCATGTAAGATTGCAAGTTTAGCTTGTAATGAAAAAACACCTTTGATCTGGCATGTGTCAGCCTAAATTAGCGTTTTCAGCCCATGCTCAAGTCACATCGAGAAATTCTCTTTCAATCACAATGATATTGTGTTTCAACCCTACCTGCGAGCATCCACAATGCTGCTATGACTAAAAATGACATCAGCTGCTAGAAATAGTTTCATGTGTTCATCAAAGCCAGCGTAGGACCTAGTCTGTGATCTGATTTGTTTATTAAGTGATCAGAATCTAACTAAGCTGATTTTCATTACTAACATCATAGAGTGACTTGGATCAAATTCTGAATTAAATTGACACAATCAGTGGATCATATAAGTTGGTCAGTCCAGTTTGACTTGCTTGGACCATTCAAATGAATCTTCGACATGATTGCTATTCTAATGTTTTGCTCTAAGTAGTTATCATAAAAGCTCTTTCCAAGTGCTCTCACTATATTAAATGCCTAGAAACAATTTGTTTGAGCTGTCTTATTCTCTGCCATCCCATGTTAACTGATATGTATGCAATATAATGTTAGTTTAGTTTGAATAGCGAATAAGTTAACTGATTTCTTGTTCATTGAATCATTACAGGAGCAAATCTGAACATCCAGATTGTTATCAGTTGTGACTCTCAGATCTAAGTCATTGCAAATATCATTATTATTCACTTATACTACAAATGTTAAGCTGATAGTCTCAACTAATGATCAAAGTTAGTATGATCAGCTGGCTATTTGACAATATCACGCACTTACTTATCATTAATAAGACAAGTAGTTATGACTCTGGAAGTAGCAATTCTAGTTTTATTCTAGTTTTTTCTCTTGAACAGTCGTGATGTAACTTGGCATTGAAGAATAAACAAAATGACATCGAGTACTATTCCAGCTCTTATTGTCAGAAGCTCAATTATAGCCATTACAACAAGATTCTAGCATTTCTGTTTGCATAACTTACATAGAAATGCATTCTCGACTTGCATTTGATGAGCTCATTCACGAAATCTGTAGAATTGACTCTGCAAAAGCATTCTATTCAAAAACCAATCCTTCTTGATTGTCAATTATCTTGATTTTGTGTTTTCTATTTTTGTGGGTTGACTTTTACATCGATTAAAAATGTGACTTACAAGTATAATCTCTTGTCTTCAGTTGTTAAGCTTGCAGTCAAGATGCAAAAGTGACTTTGTTCGCAAATAAACACAAAATGACTTGTAACTAATCTAACATCACTAAATGGGAAATCTGCCAGATTGAGAAGTCAGTCACTAGCCAAAACACGCGGGCATTCCATATTTACGCAGCTAGGTATCAAAGATACATGTCTAAATACAGCTAGCATTATATGATAGATATTTGCGTAAGTCTCAATCACTTTGACGGTCCAAATTTGATCACCTAATTTATCACTCTGGTCAGATTTGGAAGCTTAGATTGATCGAACTTTCAAATCTTTCCTAGACAGCAATGTAATCCTGTAAATTTAATCTGCCATATCTGAGATTGTTTTAAGCATGAAGTGATTGTCAGCAATTTGAAGTCTTCCAGCGTTCTATATACCAAAACTAGTAAGCTATAGACAAAAGACTGAGCTATCAAAATACAATCAAGTTCACGTCTTGCTGACATCTTGTGGGGGCTGGCCATATCTACTTACACAGAAGTGGGCTAAGTTACTAAAATTCGAAAAGAATCGTTCAAGCATACTCAAAAGAAGGTCTAGCTACTTTCATCATAATGTTGAACCAGAATATAACTTGGCTTAAGTTGTTACGAGCAAGTGCAGCTGAAATGATCTCTAGCAATTGCACAACACTGATCAGCTGCTTTTCAAATCTATCAAACTTCCTATTAATTTGGCAGTTAGCATGTCTGTCTAAGTTATAAATCAATTATTCAAGCTCTATATGAATTTGGTGAGCTTATAAAGTCTTTAACCAGAAAACAGGCTACCCAGGGAAGCAGTCCACTAATGTAGCTTTAATCATGCATTTGTCAAATGTGAGACATTCAAATTTTTATAATTAGTTAAACTCACGCATTGATCAAGTCCATGGCAGAGTCATGAGGGAAAACTTGTATCACTTTGGCTCACAAGATTCTGCAATATATCTTACCTGGATAATGCATATAAGCACAATAATCAAGTGCATAATAGCACTCAAATCACAATTTAAACAGTGAAAGTGAGCTGTCATATTACTGACTTATGTTGCATTCAGTGACTCAAGAACTGCGGCAGTAAGTTCCAAGTCAAAGTCTGACTTGACAAACAATGTACTAGCTAAGTTAAGTCAGTTAACTCATTATAGAGACAAATTTTCTCATCATATGATCAGCTCATCATCAGAATCTCTACTAGGAGCATGGCTGATTGAAAAACTCTCTTTTCAGAATCACTCAAAATACTTCGAATGGTTTCTCATACAAACAAACGCGTTGATAGAGCTCAAATGGGAAAACAAGCTGCTGTTGCACCATGCTGTCGAAGCATTCAAGCAATAATTTACAATTTGCAGTGTACTTCAAACTTTCTGAATTATGTAACCCATAAAAAGTTGATTCAAGCTTGCTTGTTGTTCACATGTAGGCAACAGATGAGATGCATCTTGATTTGCAATTCAATCAGACATTGAATTTGCTTGTGATCAACATTTCCTTATCGACAAGACAGTTGATGTAAAGTTAGTTCCAGTTTCTTCCAGTCAATCTCGTGCCTAACTTACTTATAATCAATCTGAATATTAGCGCTCAAGTTAGCTGAGATTGAGAATAACGTTACTCACAGCATACCATGGCCCTGGAATTGCTGTTGTGTGAAACAATTTTTATTTCTTGCTCCTGAAGCTTATACAGCCAAAGTATGTATGACTTGGGTGGAGCTTTCAGCTTCTCTTTTCGTTTCGAACAAGCTTTACTTCACATCTCGCTTCTCGGACATGAGGGGAAGCCGCCACACACGTCGTTTCTTGCAGCTCTTGTGCAACCAGCAATGACTTGAGCATAATACATGTAGCATTTCCCGTAAGATTATTCGATCTACAATGGACTCCTGTGTCTTGTGGTCATGATCAAATGAACTAGTCCATCCATCCGTGAAGACAGTCGTCTCTTATTGCTAGCAATTACAAACGCCGACCATCTCATATCAGCTTGAGCTCGAC
>MSJI02000833.1:0-16084 GCA_001931905.2 Cladosporium sp. IMV 00045 | reverse complement strand
ATTCCTGGCCGACTTCACCGTCTGGCCGACTTCCCAGTCAATGACGTTATATTCAAGCTTTCTATGGATTCTATGAGCCTATAATGTCACTGACTGGAAAACAGGTCACACAGGGAAGCATTCGTTCGAAGAAGCCTTGGACATGCACTTGTCAAATATAGATCCTAATACATCCTTTCAATTGGTCAAACATAGGTATTGGTCAATTTTAGGGCAGACTTGATGTAAACTAGAACAATTTAAGGTGAGCCTGCTTAATGCTCACTCCTAAGTTAGGCAAAAGATGGGATGTAACTCAAATTTCAATTCAGCCAGACATTGGATATGCTTGTGATCAACTTTTTCTTGTTAAGAAGACATTACTATTTCCAGTTTCCTTCAGTCAATCCTGTGACTACTTATGCATGAATCAGTCTGAACATCAGCGCTATCGTGATCACATCAGTCTGCTGTAATCTGACAAGTATGTCTGGCAGCTTGACAGTGTGACTCGTCAAAAGCCACAAAGAGGACAATAACATGGTATATGATAAGTCAGCTGAGATTGAGAATACTCACATAATAGCATGGCTTTGATATTGCTGTTTTGTGAAATGGTTACTATCTATTGCCCCTGCAGCCTATAGAGCCAGAGTACGATTTGGGTGGAGCTTCAGCTTCTCCCTTGCTTTCTAAGAAGCTTTACTCCAAATCTCGCTGCTCGGACATGAGGGGAAGCCGCCACACACGTCGTTTCTTGCAGCTCTTGTGCAACCAGCAATGACTTGAGCATAATACATGTAGCATTTCCCGTAAGATTATTCGATCTACAATGGACTCCTGTGTCTTGTGGTCATGATCAAATGAACTAGTCCATCCATCCGTGAAGACAGTCGTCTCTTATTGCTAGCAATTACAAACGCCGACCATCTCATATCAGCTTGAGCTCGACACTGATGTCATCCTCAAGCCTCCGAAGCTTCTTCATGCTCATTGTGTTCAATATATTTTTGCTTCTGTCACCGCACACGGTCTACACTGTCGCAATCGATACTGCTTGTGAGACACGATCGACCTCAACAATGTCTTCAGACCCTCGCGCCGCTCTTCTCAAAGCCTCTACCCCGCCTTCTGATGAGCTGTTCAGCACAATGATCACGGCAAACCACGTACTTGACCACCAGAACGTACTCGACGCCTATGGCCACATCAGTGTTCGCAACCCGCAGAATCCGGCGACGTTCTTCTTGTCCCGTTCGATAGCTCCAGCTCTCGTCTCAAGCAGAGAAGATCTCGAAGAGTATCATGTTGAAGACGCATCTCCGGTCAACAAGGCTGCGGCGAAGGGCTTTGTCGAGAGGCTCATTCACAGTGAGATCTATAAGCGCTATAAGGATGTGAACTCTGTGGTTCACAGCCACAGCGAGGCTGTCCTTCCATTCTCCATCGGCAGCGTTCCGGTAGGTGCTTCCATTGTGTGATGGCAGCCTACGATGATAAGAGTTAATGAACCAACTAGCTGCGACCAGTATACCACATGGCCGGCGTGATGGGCTCGCAAGCACCCGTCTACGACATCGCTCTGCATTACAAATCAAACGATGCGCATTCCATGTTGGTGGACCAACCGCATCTGGGAGCGGCTCTCGCCGCCAGTTTCACCCCAGGAACGCTCGTTTCGAAGACGACTAATCTGATCAAGACCTACATCACATCTCAAGCGCCGCAGCCAACAGCTTATCCTTCCTCACCCGTAGTGCTGATGCGCGGTCATGGTTTTACCTGCGTGGGATCGAGGATCGAGGAAGCAGTATTTCGTGCTGTCTTCATTCAATCCAATGCTAGAATCCAAACGACGGCTCTGCTCATGCAGGGAAGCTACAACATTGGGCTACTCGGCGAGCGCTTTGGATCTGGAGACAAGGAGACTGGCCCCGCGAAGAAAGAAGATGTGAAGTACCTGAGTGAGAGGGAAGTCAAGGATTCGTGGGCGGCAATCCAGCAGACGGTTGACAGGCCATGGGGCTTGTGGTCAGCCGAGGTGAGCGACAGTACTTTCTACAGGAATGCGTATCTCGAGATGGACGAAGCAGCTTCAGACGAAGAAGGTGAAGAGCGGGATGAGGAAGAGCACGAGCGTTGAGAAAAGGCTTGCCTCTCAATTGAACGCAAGACGAGTTTAAGGGTAACCGGAGTGACGCAAATTGTGTTAATGAAAACCCAAGAATGGTGAGATGCTCGAGAGTTGAACAAGGTCTGAATAGTCCCCATCTTCTAGTGTTGCCATTATCATCATGCTGTAAATCAGTACTTCATCTTCATCCTAGGTAGCTGAGTGATTCATGAGTTATACTACTTGACGCAACGCCATTGATGTAATTGCTGTTCTAGGGTGGCTGAGGGTGGTATGTTGTCAGTCAGTCAGTCTCGAGAAAGCGAAGTCACAACGCACCGTTCTGCATCATGGCCATGGTTTTTCAAAAGCCGCCAAGTATTTTACAGCACCTCAAGCTGTTGAATGTGTGTTGTATCGTTTCTAAAGACTAAAATTCGTGTTTCCTTGTCTATCAGTAATCTTTAGGTTCCTTAGACATTATTCATCTCATCGATTGTTGTTTATTCGATATGGTATGGGATCTTGACTGATCGGTTGATGATGCCACTCGGCTTTTGATGGTGGGGCTCGCATTTTCGCCCCTCAAGTGGCGTCTCATCACTCACCCGTCGCGCAATAGCAACGACCTGAAACGGGAAGCCTACCTACATACACAAATCTTGTAGCATCTGGAAGAACACCGAACTTGCGAACTGCATCGATATCACATTTCTCCTGATCAACAAATCCTACTGTCATTCGAAGAAGGCATCATGCACTCGAGAAGTGGGGTTCGTTATCGAAGTCAACAATCTCATCACACACGTCGTCATGACATCAAACTACAACATCAATGAGGTCACAATACTGAGAAAATGATGAGGATATGAACGCTAGGAATTGCATGCAGGGCCAGAAGTTAGGTTGCCTTTTATTTTCACCTCTCCAAGCAGGAACTCACTTTTCCCTCTTACAATTGAACAACCAACAAAAAAAATTTTGACTTCAGCAAATATGTCCAAGGAAGAACTCGCCCCTACCGCCTACCCGGCATGGATCACCAAGCAGGACCAGACTGGTTCCGCAGGTCTGGAGAAGCATCTCGACCCTCCCGCCGCCTTCACTCAGCTCGAGTACTGGGACCAGCAGGGCAAGCCCTATCTCAAGGAGTATGAGGGCCGTGGTCTTTTGGAGGGCAAGGCTGCCCTCATCACTGGAGGTGACAGTGGTATCGGCCGCTCCGTAGCAATCCTCATGGCTCGCGAAGGTGCCGATGTCACAATCTGCTACCTCCCTGAAGAGAAGGAAGATGCGGCTTGGACAATCAAGCAGATCGAGAAGGCTGGTCGCAAGGGACACGGTATCGATCTTGATCTCAAGCAAAACGGCAACTGCAAGAAGGTCGTCGATGAGCACATGAAGGTTCACAACAGACTGAACATTCTCGTCAGCAATGGTTGGTCTCCTAGCATACCAACTTACTGTCCCAATGGTACAACCTGCTAACAATCCTCACAGCTGCCATGCAAGAGATGTGCCTCGACCACAAGGATATCGACCTCGACTCCGTCCAGAACACTTTCCAGCTCAACATCATTGGCATGATGGCTATTGCCAAATACGCCATCGCCCAAATGCCTCGCGGCTCTGTGATCATCAACTCCGGCTCCGTTGCAGGATACATGGGCAACCCCACCCTCGTCGACTACTCAGCAACCAAGGGCGCCATCTCAGCCTACACTCGCGCCCTGGCACAGCAGCAAGCCCCCAAGGGCATCCGCGTGAACTGCGTCGCTCCCGGTATTATCTGGACGCCCCTGCAGCCGGCCACCAAAGGAACAAAGCCCGAGGACATGGAGGGTCTGGGATCCCAGTCACCGCCTATGAAGAGGCCCGGTATGCCCGTTGAGGTTGCCACTGCGTACATCTACCTGGCGACTTCCACTTACACTACTGGCGAGACGACTCACGTTACTGGTGGCCTTGAGGTCCAGGGGTAGAAGTGTCAGTGGAGCAGATGTGTTTATGAGATTCATGACTTAGATTTTACACTCTATCTATAATGAGATCTATTTTTCCTTTCTACATACCACGCAGGATTGATGTCCATCACTTTGATATCCATCACTTTGACAAATGAGTCGACCGTTTCACCCAGTCATTTGCCGCTCCGAGGTGATATTTACGGACAGTATTGTAGTACAAGATACGTGAAACGAAAATAAAATTAAAAGTGAAACAGGGCTGATGTTGATTGTGCTCTTACAGGAAAGTGCATGTGTTGTGCTATTGTATGGCATCGGGACAAGACGCCCATACAAACGCCGATCAGGTGGGCTGGATGGCACGCCGCCTAGGAGGTAAATTGCGCGCTTCCTTCATCCTCCCAGCCCACGCAAGCAACTCTGATGACCACTCGAGCCACCACACGCCTAGCGTCGTCATGCTGCGTAGTCCGTGACAGACAGGCAACTCTGAATAAAATCACCCTCTCCTTCTCACAGATCTAAGTATCGCAATACTCTCGTTGTTCCTCCGCTTTTCTCTCCTTCAACCTCCGAACAGCTTATTACCTTACCTACCTCTTGCCACCTTCAAGTCTCCAGACATACTGCTGACTTCAGCCGCCGAAAGAGATCGACACCGCCCACCCGTCGCATACGACCGCTCTTGACAGCAGAGCTAGATCCGTCTGACGATCATGGCTACAGCAGCGCATTGTGCCTTCTGCTTCGAGGCTCTGAGTGCTTCCTTCGAGAAGAGACAGCCACTGAGCCTCGCTCAAGTCGAGGACTTGTGGGAAAGCTACCAGGGCGCAACAACGAACAAAACAGAAAACGATACCGAGGCCGGCGCCACTGAAGATCAGGCCGATGGCGAAGACGAGGAGATGACAGACGCGGAGACTGAGCCCGAAGAGCCCAAGCGACCAGCGGCCATTTCTAGGCTTTTGAACAGAAGCACCGCTTCGGCGGCGAGCAGTAACAGCTCTTTGCCGTCAACGCAGAGCTCAGGCTCGAGTTCGAAGGGCAGCGCGACTCCGGCCTCTTCAAAGACATCGCTCAGCTCAGGATCGTCTAGGAGGACAAGAGCACGCGAGGAATACCCACTCTTCGTTACCTGGAATACGCACTCTCCTCGCACCGGGCAGAAGAGCCTTCGTGGATGCATCGGCACGTTCGCAGCGCAGGAACTCGAAAGTGGCCTGAAAAGCTACGCTCTTACGAGGTAAATCTAATCGTCGTCCACACGAACATGCATGTCCCTGACATCTACACAGTGCATTCGAAGACACGCGCTTCTCTCCCATTCCGTCCAGCCTCCTACCACAACTTTCCGTGCACGTCACGCTCCTCACAAACTTCTCCACACCCACCCGCGATGCTCTGGATTGGACTCTGGGCACGCACGGCATCCGAATCTCCTTCACGATCCAGTCGCGGCGCTACGGTGCGACGTACCTCCCCAGCGTCGCGGAAGAGCAAGGCTGGACGAAAGAAGAGACCATCGTAAGCCTAATGCGGAAAGCGGGTTGGAATGGTTCGAGCAGTGGCTGGTCGAGAGTATGGAGGGATGGCAAGGGTGAGTTGGTGCGGTACGAAGGCAAGGCGGTGGGCTTGGGGTACGAGGAGTGGAAGGAATGGAATGATTGGGTTGACAAGAAGGCGGTGAACTAGCTGGTCATCCAGCACGCGAGGTTTGGCAGCCTGTCAGCGAGGCGTGTAGTGTTGAGATACCGGGATAGAGGCCTGGTGTTTTACCCGGGTAGACGGCTTACGATTTTAAGATTTGGTATGATTCTCTCTGCTGCTTGATTCACTTCCCAGCGTGTTCTCCCTTTCACGGCGCGACCGCCTTGCTTCTATATCGCAACGATCTGTTCCCAGCTTTGCATCATCTGCACGTAGGCAGAACTTCCTCACCCTTCTGGAAAGTCTTGAAGGTTCTTGATTGATGCACCGCGAGCCGACTTAATTGACACTTCATGGCCGTGAAGCTATTGCAAGTCTCAGAAGACATTCTAGTCACTTTGGTTAAGCAATTCCACCGTCCAAGGCTATGCGGAGCGAATGCTACGTTCTCTTGGAACGCATAATCAGACCCAGGTGTTCGTGCACGAAGCCAACGTGCCTGTCAGCTCGTACCACATTTCGTTGCAAAAAGCACCGCCCAAACCGCGCGACCAGACATGCTGTGCATCAACCATGTCGTAAGCACCGAAGCCACTTCATGCGATTTCAGCCCTATGGATACATCCTCGCGACAAATATCGGCTAAAAACAAAATGCAAAGACGGACCTACCAAAAAGTCAAAGTCGTGGCGTGTAGCAGTCGAGGCGCAGCTCAGCGCCGGTGGGGAGATGTTCTATGGCTTGATGAAAGCTTGAAAGGAAACACCACAGCTCTATACATAGGATGTCAGGTGATCTGAATGCACACTTCTCGCGTTTCTCGCATCTACTCTCTTCGACTGAATTGCGACTGGTGAGATGGACGTGGCTCGTGTCAAGGATCTTGTGATGGTACCTTGCCATGTGGCGCGTGAGAATACGTGCGATGGCCGTACAGTATCCGTACCTGGCTGGTGATGAAGTGGTATTCGGTCGAAGGCGGAGTGAAGGGTGCTTCTATTGCTGGGTACGGCAGTGCCTTTGCCAGGGTTGTGACTTGAAGATGAGTCTCTCGATGGGCAGGTATATAAAGGGGAGGGAAAGTCCTGGCAGTCCGACATAATCATTACCATTCTACATCAACATCTTCAATAGCATCTTCAACCAGAGCATCAACAAGCAGACTAGCATCCAACCACCAGACTCTTCAACCCAACCAAGCCCACCAACAACCCACCACCAAAAATGCAGCTCACCAACCTCCTCCCCCTCCTCACTCTCGCCCTCACCAGCACCACCCTCGCCAACCCCGTCCCCGCCAACGGCGTCTCGGACTCCCTCCAAAAACAAATCCAAACCCTCGAAATAACCATCGTCAACATCACCGGCGACATCGTGCAAAACCTCCCCGGCCTCAAAACCGACTACGCCTCCGGAACGAAGCAATTCGGCTCCCTGGTCAGTGGCCTGCAAGGCCCGCAGCCCTGCTCGCCGTTCACGCCCGGCCAGCCGGAGACGAAAGACCAGGCGGTAGCGAGCTTGCAGAAGAGTAATTTGGGTCTGATGCAGTTGTCCTTGGATCTTTTGGATCCGACTAAGAAAGTGGCCAAGGGCGATTTTCATGCAGATGTTTGTGGGGCTTGGGCGTATTTCAATGCGGTGGGGAAGTTTGTTGGTGCTTGATTTGATTGATTGATGGGAGGGGAGAAAGGGGTTGGGTCTTGGATGATGGGGGGGGGAGACGGGTGACATTTGAGTTGTGGTTTTTGTCTTTTTGTGACTTACGCGTTGCTTCGGTGTGCTGCTTTTGGTTGTGCGGTTGATTGCATTTGGTGGTGTTCGGACTGGTGGCCTGGCATTTCACACTCATTAGATAGATCGGTGCATTTTGTACATTGGACAGCACGTTTCTTCCGAAGCCATTGACTTCACATTTTGCGGTGTGTTCCAGGTATTGATGTCAGTATGCAAGAAGAGCCGCAATCAAGAAGCCAAGTTCAAAACATTCATTCAATCAGTACGACCCTAAATCATCTTCTCGTGCTCGTGCATATAAAATCGTGTACATGATACACCCAGCTGCATCTACTCCTTCTTAATCGCGTCAAGAGCAGTCTCGAACACACCCTTCAGCGCCGCCGTGTCTTCCAGCCCAATGCTGAAACGAACCAAGTCGGCGTCGCAACCGTAGGAAGCCGCCCAGTCCAGCTCCATGAAATGGGCCAGAATGACGAACGGCGAGCTGAGGGTGAAATTCGTGCCCAGACTGGGTCCCTTCTGCGTGTTCAGGTGATCGTAGAACGTCTCAGCATCCTCCATGCTGTAGAAAGTACAGCTGAGCAGACCGCCGTACCCGCCTTCCGGCAGCTTGCACTGCTCGTAGTATTCCTTGGTGTCGCCGAACTTGGGGTAGTTGACCTGCTTGATGCGCGGGTGCGCGCGGAGGGTGTCGGCGATGACTTCGGCGTTGTGGTTGATGCGGTGCAGGCGGCTGACGAAGTCGCGGGAGTTGCGCTCGAGGTACACGCTGTCCTCTTCGAACTGGTTGTCCTCGTACTCCTCGGCGAGGACTTCCTTCAAGCGCGCGTAGTAGCGGCCTTGAGGGTTGAGGATCATGGCGCCGCCCATGACGTTGCTGTCGCCGCTGAAGACTTTGGTCAAGCTGCTGACGACGATGTCAGCGTAGGGGAGGACGTGGATGTTGAGGAAATTGCCGATCGTCTCGTCCACTACGATACCGAAGTCGTATTTTTCGGCTAGCTCGCGGATCCGCTTGAGGTTGGGACTGCGGAGGAGAGGGTTGCCCGGAAACTCGCAGAAGACAGCGAGGTATCGTTCTCCAGACTCCAGACGCTTCTCGAGGTCGTCAAGTTCCGATTGTGATGAGAGGCCATAGAAGAGAGCGCCAGGTCCCCATTTCTCAAGAATCTTCAAGGTGTCGACATAGGGGAAGCCGTACATAATACTCTTCATCTCTCCTCTAGCAAGGCGCATAGTCCTGTGGGCGGTGAATATCGCGTTCATGCCACATGAGTGGAGGTATACGTCGTCGACCGAGAATCCAGGTACGTCTCGTGAGCGTTCATGTGTAGGGTCAGCGGGGTGCTGAAGAGATTCCGGAAGGTCGACGTCAACAGTTAGTGATCCAGCAATTCTTTTGCGGATGGCGAGCTTGGCCTGCGAAGCGAACTCCATGTTCAAGTTGCGACCAAATCTTTCCTCGACGAACTGAGCCAGATCCTGGATGCCTGCTTCTGGAGCTGATTCTTCTCCTTTAGACTTTCCGTCGACCAAGGCATTGTGTTTGGTCACGTCGACAGAAGTATTGCGTTGGTAGCGGCGCGGACCCTTGGTCATACGGGGTGGCGAGCTACGGACTGCACTACGCTCGACCATAGAATCCTCATCGAAGGCCTTCTGGCAAAAGTCGGCACGACGACTTGAGATGCCATCACCAACGTGCTGCCAGTAAGTCTTCGCCGTCGGCCAGAGCTCACTAGGGTAGACGACAGCCGACAATCTAGGCAAAATCTTCTGTTGGTCGTTCACGGGAGTTTTGTCCGGATGAGGAATGAAGTCGAGCTCGCGAATCCTGGAGTGATCCGCCTCAGGGTTTTGCTCGCGCAGAAAATCGATGCATCTCATAGCGCAACGCCGGGAGGGGAAGAGCATGGCCTTGTCGGTGTCTGGAGAAGCATGGCGAGAGACTATACATCCGGCCAGCTTCTGAATTGAAGGGTGTATGAAAAAGCTGAAAAGCAGTTAGTAGGTTGTGTTGATGAATCGTTGGTTGATGTGCACAAACCGAGGATAACCACATTTCATTTTATCAACCACCCATTTTTCGCCCTTCTCGTAGCCAACGTTGGCTTCCCATGTTGGCAGAGAAACACTGACGGCCTGAGGAGAAAGCAGTGGTCAGTATTGCGCAAGGGGAATATATTGAAGGCCTTTACTCACGTGTGGCGTGTCTGGTGGGATGGTATTGCCAACGGTCTCGTTGAACGGCAACAAAACGCCAGGCATCTTGGGGGAGATTGTGAAGTATGTGCTGGCAACCCAAGGGTGTTTGACGAGGAATAGATTAATAGTATGTCAAGTCTCACTTCTGAGATCCAACTATGAAGACAGGAGGGAAAGATATCAGCGATCTCGGAGGCGTAGCACTTCGGCAATCTCGCTGTGTCATACAATTCGCAAGGAGCAGCCAGCCAGCCAGACCCTTGGGCCTTTTTGACTTTTTAGCTTCTTCTTTCTGTCGCCTCTCCACCAAAAGTTTCCATGGGCCGACCCGCGCTTGCAGCAGTAGCAGCCCGCAGAGCTTGAAGCCAAACCGAAAGTCCATAACTTTTTGCGGTTTGCGACCAAGGCTTTCACTGCTCCGCATCCAACATGGCGCTTACTGGAAACAAGAGGAGAAAGATCGATCATGTGTCTTCTGGAGACGAGGAAGATGACAGCGCGTCATTCGCCTCTTTCGACGACGCTGGAATCCAAGAAAATGGAGAAGATCTGAGTGAAGATGAGATGGAGGATGATCAAGAAATGCAAGATGGCAGCGAAGAAGAGGAGGAAGACGATGAAGATGGCGACGAAAGTGCCTCCGAAGACGAAGCATCGACGGGTAAAGAGGACAAGCAAACGAACGACTCTGTCAAGCCCACCAAACAACAGCTTGCTGCTCAAATTGGACGACAGACTGGACGAACCTCTGCGAAGGACGCTCTCGCCTCCGGCGCCAGCGCATTCACTTCTGGCACCTTCAAGAGTAACATGTTCAAGTTGCAGGTCGACGAGCTTCTTGAGAATATCAGACCAAGGCACGGCAAGCGCGAGAAGGCGGCTGAGGAAGCACTGCATGCTCTCAAAAAGACCATCGAGCAAATTCCTGCAAGAGCTCCTCAGGACATAGAGCAGGCAGAGCGCAGTTTGACAAAGGAAAAGATTGCAATTCCATTCCCGGATCCTCGCCCTCCGAAAGATGCCAAGTACAAGCTGGAGTATGCGAAGCCATCGAACATCAATGTAGTCGGTAGCCACGCCCTTCAAACTTCGAACAGGGCCAGAGACTCTGCGGAATTGGACATGGTGATCCAGATGCCAGCTTCGTTGTTCCAAGAGAAAGACTATCTCAATCACCGCTTCTTCTACAAGCGCGCCTACTACATTGCGTGCCTTGCCGCTGGCTTGAAGAAGTCCCACGCCAAAGAATTCACTGTTCGCTTCCAGGAGATGCACGGCAATGCTTTGAATCCAGTCATAGCTATTGCCCCCAAGCAGCCTACAGGCGAAAAGGCCGAGCAGAAGCCCGCCTTGAAGTGGCAAATCAACATTGTACCCGCAGTGGCTCCTGACGTCTTCCCGGCAGAGAAGCTTGCCCTGGACCGGAATTGTGTCAGGAATGCAGAAACTGCCGACGGCACCGCAGTACATGCGCCAACTCCCTTCTACAACTCCACGCTCAGATCGAACATGCTTGTCACTCCCTACCTCAAACTTCTTCACAAAGCGGCAACAAGCTGCTCGGCATTCCGCGATGCATGCTTGTTAGGATCATCATGGCTGCGACAGCGTGGTTTCGGCTCGAACATTGCTATGGGAGGCTTTGGCAACTTTGAATGGAGCGCTCTCATGGCGGCACTACTGTCTGGAGGCGGACCCGGTGGCAAGCCTATACTGAGCGGCGGTTACAGCAGCTACCAGCTGCTCAAGGCTACCCTTCAATTGCTCGCAATCAAGGATCTCAGCCGTCAGCCTTTCACCATTGGCACTTCTACGTCGACACCCAAACTTCAAGACGGCTCGCCTGTCGTTTGGGACGAGGACAGGCAGCACAATATCTTGTACAAGATGACGCCTTGGTCGTACAAGCTCATCCAGTCAGCGGCTAAAGCGACACTCTCGATGCTTGCCGACCAGAGGTTTGATGCATTTGAGTCAACTTTCATCTTGCGCACAGACAACACTTTGATGCGATTCGACATCTCTCTGGAGCTGGACCAGGCGATGTTGACGAAGGTGGACCCGAAGAAGCCCTCTGACATCCAGCTGGCTCTTCGAAAGTTGTACCAAACCCTGCAGCGAGGTCTTGGTGACAGAGTCACCTTGATCAATATTCGACAGCCCTCTTCGGGATCATGGGACATTGGCACAGCGAGGCCGAACCAACTCACCAAAGGAAACGTCACGGTTGGAATCGTCATCAACTCAGAGCACGTGAACCGAACAGTCGACCACGGCCCTTCTGCTGAGAACAAAACCGAGGCCGCATCTTTCCGCAAGTTCTGGGGTGAAAAGGCTGAATTGCGTCGTTTCAAAGATGGCAGCATTTTGGAGAGTCTGATCTGGGCTCCTTCGGAAAGTGGCGTGACTGTCTTGGAGCAAGTCACACGTTACTTGCTCCAGCGTCACTTCAGCTCTGCCGTGGAGCAAAGCGCCAAGTTTGCGGGTGATGAGTTCTCTCGCATGGTTCGCAATGGAACCACCAACACGCCGTTCGAGCCTTTGATGGAGGCATACAAGAAGCTCGAGCGTGACCTTAGAGACTTGGAAGAAGTTCCTCTGACTATTCGCCAGCTAATGCCGGCTGATGCCCAACTTCGCTTTGCTTCGATGAACGCTCCCATGGCTGGGCGTGCTTCGCAGCAGACCAAGCCCGCAGATGTCACTATGCAATTCGAAGGCTCGAACCGCTGGCCCGATGACCTCGTGGCGATCCAGAGGACGAAAATCGCTTTCCTCCTGAAATTCAGCGAACTCCTAGAGGAGAGCGTTGAAGGCCTCACCACACGTGTCGGCCTCGAGAACGAAGACACCGACATCTTCAACCAAGGCTTCCTCGACGTCACGTACGACTCCGGCGCATCCTTCCGCCTGCGTATCCACCACGAGCGCGAGCAAAGCTTCCTCGAGCGGCAACTCAAAGACAAGACCGTCGACCCGAAGAGCAGAGAACTGGCCGCCCTCGCACTAGCAAAATACAAACGCGACTCCCTGACCACGCCAGCGCACACGCAAGCCATCGCCCAGCTCTGCAGCCGCTTCCCAGCCCTGAGCGGCACCCTGCGCCTGACGAAGAAATGGTTCGCCTCGCACCTGCTCTCCAACCACATCGCGGAAGAAGTCATCGAGCTCCTCGTCGCCCGCACCTTCGTGCAGCCCTGGCCCTGGACCGCGCCCAGCAGCGTGCAGACGGGCTTCCTGCGCTCTCTCCTCTGGATTTCCCGCTGGGACTGGCGCGCCGAGCCTCTCATCGTCGACCTCAACGCCGGCAGCGGCGGCGGCAGCGAGCTCTCCCAAGCAGACCTGCAATCCATCCGCACCCGCTTCTCCGCCTGGCGCAACCTCGACCCCTCCCTCAACCGCCTGTCCATCTTCGCGGCTTCCTCCGCCTCCCCCGACGGCTCCAGCTGGACAGACAACGCGCAACCCTCCAAAGTCGCCGCCGGCCGCATGTCAGCTTTGGCCCGCGCCGCCGTCTCCGCCGTCGAAACGTCGGACCTGTCCTCTCTCAACCCCGCATCCCTCTTCTCCTCCCCCCTGCAAGACTACGATTTCGCGCTCCACCTCAGCCCAACCGCCACAGGGCGCAAGCGCAAGTCCAGCAGCAAGGCCGGCACGCAGTTCAAGAACCTCGAACTCGATCTTGCGGAAGACTCCAGCGCGCTGAGCGGGTACGACGCTGTGGCGGATTTTTTGGCCGAGCTGGAAACTCTTTTTGGGGCTGCGGTGGTGTTTTTTGCGAATTTGAATCCGAGCGAGGGGAGGCCTGTGATTGCGGGGTTGTGGAATCCGGTTGTCGCTGGGAGGAGGGGGTGGAAGGTGAATTTGGCTTATTCGACGGTGCCTGTGAAGGTGAAAGGTAAGGAGGTTGGTGAGGGTGGTGATGGTGAGGGAGTGGTGGCGGAGTTGAATAAGGAGGGGGTCTTGATGGAGATGGCGAGGTTGGGTGGGGATTTGGTGGGGAGGGTTGAAGTTAATGGATCTTGATCTTAAATTGAATGGACTTGGTTTGATGGGGTTGTGTGAAGAGATGTATTTTGTATATATGGAGGAGAAATGACTATGTATGTAGACGAAATGGGTTGGGATGTTTCCTCATTCGCTTCGTCTTTTCAAGTGATGTCTCTAAATTTGTTTTTACAGATGGCTGATTGTTCATACATCGAGAGCGGAACTTGGAAGTTCCTCCCACTGCGATCTCCCGCTCGTTATCCTGAGCATGTCTTCACTCACCTACAGTAGTGTCCTTCTTCTTCCTTCCTGCCCTCACTTCGCCTCCCCACCACCCTCCCTCCTCTCCAACACCCGATCGACAATCCCCCACTCCAACGCCTCCTGCGCGCCCATGAAGAAATCCCTCTCCATCACCCTCTCGATCTCCTTCAAACTATGCTCCTTGGTCAAATGCCGCTTGTAGATCAAATTCAACTGCTCCCTAACGCGCAGAATCTCCTTGGCGTGGATCGCAATATCGCTCGCCTGCCCACTATACCCACCGCTAACCTGATGCACCATAATGCGACTGTGAGGCAGCACGAAGCGCTGGCCCGGCGCGCCGCCGCAGAGCAGAAGACTGCCCATTGAGGCTGCCTGGCCGAGGCAGATGGTCGTTACCGGCGAGCGGATGTATTGCATTGTGTCGTAGATTGCGAGCCCGGCGGTCACGCTGCCGCCGGGCGAGTTGATGTAGAGCGAGATGGGTTTGGTGGGGTTGTCGGCTTCGAGGAAGAGGAGTTGGGCGACTATCGAGGCGGAGAGCACTTCTTCCACTTCGCCGTTGAGGCAGATGATGCGCTCTTTCAGGAGGCGGGAGAAGATGTCGGCTGGGATGGGGTTAGTTGGTCAGTCGGGGTGGTTCGCTCTGGCTTGGTTTGGGTTGGGTGGGTTGCGAAAGTGGGTGCGTACAGGTGTGCCAGCCGCCTCCCTGCAAGGTCAGTATTTGGGTTTTGATGACATGTCTGATCGATCGAGTGTCGGGGCGCGACTTACGACTGTTTCTGTTACGAAAGGCATGGGCAATGCCGAGGTGGGTTGTTTTTGCTGCGGTTGTTGGTGTTGCGCGGTCGCAGATGCAGCGATGGCGGCATTGTGAGGAGCGAATGGAGGGAGGCCGGAGAAGTTGCGGATGCTTCGTGCAGCTATGGAGGGTGTTGATCGCAGTGCGCGAAGACTTGATCTGGTAAGAGGTTCCATGATGTGGTGTGTAATAATAGGATGATGGTGTTTGTTGGTGGCAGCTTTTAGTGAATGCGACAGTACGGTAGTCGGCTTAAGGAATGCGATGGGCGAAGCTCGACGATGAGATCAGAGCTGCTTGCCTGATTCGGGCTGCCACTCCCGCGGGCAGAGGACTGCTCGGGATGTTACTTGCCGCGATACGTGCATGTAGTACCTGTGTATTGGTTTTGGATATCATGACTGTATAATGGTATGGATCACTTGGAAGGATTGGAGGAGGACAGGCAGGTGATCACGTGAGAGAGATGTTTCCTGTTGCTGTAGGATGCGATGGGACGGAAGCTGGGCACAAGGCAGACTTGCAAGCATGTGAGAGAGCCTTCTGTGCCATCAAGCAGCCAGCAAAGGACCGACACAACATACGATCAATGTTCTACATGTGAGCAGAATTCCAAGTTTCCCTATCCTCAACGATCAGACATTCACCCCAGTAATACCTCTTTCGCAAAACAGAGACTCCCCTCTCTCCCAGCCGCGTAATTATCGCGAAGGAAGGCCTCGTCCATTCAGGTGGTGGCAAAGTCAAACAATAGTCGGCCACATTCGGGGGAACTCAGGCAATTTTTGGTCTGACTGCCCTGTGCATACCGACAGTCACAGGCAATACTAGTACATTTCACATTTTTTGCCTTCAGCACTAATGTGCCACTGCAGCGAAGCCGGAGAGGCACCCTAGCACCAAGCACCAGCTAGACCCTGGCCGTCGCTTAGTGGTGGGATGTGTGCGGGCAAAGTGAATGGATCGTCCAGATTTTTTGGCCTTGTGGGGGGAAAACAGAAGAGTGGTGAGTGAGTGACTGGTGAGGATCAGGTTTCGTTCTTGTTATTATTACTACTTACTTCTCCTCCCAATCCTCTTAACCTTCTTCACACCTCTTCCTCCCTTACATTAACCTCTCTCTCTTCCTCTCCCTCTCTTTACTACACCCTCTCCCCCTCCCATTCACATCCAACCCACAATCATGTCTTCCTACGCCCTCTCCCAGTCCCACAAGGACCTCATGGAGAAGTCTCTCCTCGAGACCGACTCCGAGATCGCCGACATCATGAAGGATGAGGTCCAGCGCCAGCGCGAGTCCATCCTGCTCATCGCCTCCGAGAACGTCACCTCCCGCGCCGTCTTCGACGCCCTGGGCAGCGCCATGTGCAACAAGTACTC
>MSJI02000832.1:0-16495 GCA_001931905.2 Cladosporium sp. IMV 00045 | reverse complement strand
CACTCTCGTCTCCTTGAGCGTTCCGCCAAGATGAGCAGCAAGTTCGGTGGTGGCTCTCTTACCGCCCTTCCCGTCATTGAGACCCAGGGTGGTGACGTCTCCGCCTACATTCCCACCAACGTCATTTCCATTACCGACGGTCAGATCTTCTTGGAGGCTGAGCTCTTCTACAAGGGTATCCGCCCCGCCATTAACGTCGGTCTGTCTGTGTCTCGTGTCGGCTCCGCCGCTCAGCTCAAGGCCATGAAGCAGGTCGCTGGTTCCCTCAAGCTCTTCTTGGCCCAGTACCGTGAGGTTGCTGCCTTCGCCCAGTTTGGTTCCGACCTTGACGCTGCCACCAAGCAGACCCTGAACCGTGGTGAGCGTCTCACCGAGCTGCTCAAGCAGAAGCAGTACCAGCCCATGGCTGTCAACGAGATGGTTCCCCTCATCTTCGCCGGTATCAACGGTTACCTCGACAACGTCCCCGTCAACAAGATCCTCTCCTGGGAGTCCGACTTCCTTGCCCACCTCCGCACCAACGAGTCCGAGTTCCTCAACACCCTCGGCTCCCAGGGTGTCCTCTCCAAGGAGCTCGAGGCCAAGCTCAAGGACATTGTCACCAGCTTCACCAAGAACTTCTCTTAGATTATTCACCAAAAAAGGGAGAGAGTTGGGTGACTGTTAGATGAGACGATATGGGAACTGCAGAGAGAGAACGTGGAAGTTTTCGTGTATAGTACAGAAGAGCAACTGAAGAAGAGCGTAGAAAGCAGTTCTTTGTTTCCTGATCCTACGCTTTCTCCTCATGGTTAAAAACTCGCGAGGCGGAAAGGCGCGCGATGTAGCACTTGTAGATACGCGAGTAACCTGTTTCATTTGTTAAACCACTCCTGTCCGTTTATTTTCGTGCCTTGTTTTGAAGAAGTCGATTTCCCTCTTTCTCCGATCGAATGTCGAATAATTCACGGTCAAGCGTGATGGTACCAGCGGAAAAGATTGTGTCGATGCTGAGATACATTGTTCTTGAGGGTAGGTCTCTCTGCGGTATCATGGTAATTTTGATATAACGGAAGCGATGGTGTTAGCATGAGATGGATCACAGTTCGCGAGATACCCCGTAGAGTGATTCCAGCTCTCTCAGCGGCGGTACACTGATCTCGATATACCAAGAACGATGGTATAAGCACAAAGTGCTCTCGTGTTCGTGAGATTGCCTGGAGGTAATACAAGCTCTCTCAGCGGTGCCATACTAATCTCAATACACCAAGGACGACGGTACCAGCATCGAATCTTCTATCGAGTCTCGAGATCTCTCGTGCTGGGTTGTAAGTCTCTCCGGGGCGGTATGTGGGTTTTGATATATCGAGGGGGAAGGTAGTATTAGAACGTGAGTGGATTGATGCTGAGATAATCGATCCTGAGCTCTACGTCTCTCCGGGGCGGGATTAGGTTTTGAAATACTCAAGGAGATAGTGGTAGTAGAAAGTGAGTGGATTGATGCTGAGATATATGGTCTTTAATTTTGGGTCTCTCTGAGGGGGGATATGTGCTTGGTTCTCGGGTCTGGGTCTCTCCGAGGCGTTGTATGGATTTCAATGTACTAAGGGGGATGGTAGGAGTGGAATGTGATCATGTCGATGTTGAGGTATATGCTCCTAGACTTGAAGGCTCTCTGAGGAGGGATATATCTCGATGCAACGAGGGTGATTGTATCAGCACAAAAGGTTTCGTAAATCGCGAGATGCTGTTTAGTAGATTATAGTTCTCTCCGTGGCATACAACGCGGCGTTAACTAACGGAAGAGGAGGACATAAGCACAAAAAGCTTTCATCGATCTCGAGATTTTCGGACAGGACTACATGCCTCTCAGTGGTATGAACACGAGACGAGAGTATAAGAGAGCAGGATACGAGCACGAGTAGTCTCATCGCTTGCGAGATCCTCCGTCACAGACCTCAGGTCTCTCAGCGGCATCAACGCCGGATTGGAGTGCGGGAGTGGATGATACTAGCACCAAATGCTTCCACGGTCTGCGAGATTCTCTTTGCCGGATTGCGTTTATAAAACTTTGAATGGTAGGGACGCGAAATTGGCCTACGGGAGAGGAGGATATGAGCTTGTAGGGCAGGTATGAGAATTGCGATATCGTTGTTTCTATTTGGTTTCGATTTCTCAGCGGCAGGGTACTGGATTTTGAGGCACCGAGCGCGATGGTATTAGTGTGAGACGCTCTTCTGTGTTTGTTATACTATACATGATCTACTGATGACATCGATGTCACCGGCTTGAACGGATTATCAAGACCAAAAACCGTGATATCAAACGACTTGGGCGCCACCGGAAGTGCATGCACGATACCTCACCAGCTTGCCCAGACTAATCGAAGCTTCTCGCAAGACTAAATCACCAATGTTCCTGGCTCATGGAAAAATGTCAGTGAAGATGACTATTTCTATATTTGATCTGTACATCTCCTCAGAAGATCGTACGTAGGCTCTCTCGCTGAAAGCCATGATAGCGGCTCACGTTGATCATGTTGGCCCTTGAGAGGTCGAGCTTTGCGAGCACATAACGTCTCCAGATCGGTACTACTGATCTCAGAAATGACCAACTGTGAGTTGCGGTGCGTAAGGAAGGTCAGCTTTGATCGCGAGATACATGAAATCTTGGAAGCAGTCGCCGCAGTGCGCTGGGTCGTGATACCCGATGGAGGTGATGTTTGAAGGAGATTGGCTGTCTAGTGGGTTGATCACCTGAACGATGTTTTTCGTGATTGTAGCGGTGGCCTTTATTGATGGGTGTGATAGGATATGTTCAGACTGGTAGTGAGATACCAAGTGGAAACTATCGAAAGAGGCGCATAGCTGAAGCAATGGAGATGTGAAGTGATCGGTAGATAATACCTCAACTCCTACTTTACCTAAAGCCATTGGCTCTATCGACATTTTCTAGTTCTTGTGTTTACATATACTCAACTGATTTTCGACAATTGAAGTCAAAACCTCTACCCAATTGTATTTGCTCATGAGAAATCCATCTCTCGTTCGATATGTGTTCGGTCGCCGGGAGACTTGTTGCCAGCACACCAACCTCGTCCTTCACGTCTATCCACAGATCGAAAGCTGCAGCATGAGAAGCATTGCGTACTATATCCTATCAGAAGATCGAGATGCCGCTCACACCAAACCAGCTCATCGATTTCCCTAGCTTTGATGGGCGAGACCTTCTACTTGGCTCATTGCGAAGAGTCAACTACGTCACCTTGTGGACGTTCCACCGTTGTTGTCTTTCTGGCCAAACAAGAACGCAACCTTTTCACGGACATGGACGTACGCTCTTATATCAACTAATGAAACGTGACAGAAAGGCAAGCTCAAGTCGCTGCTATAAGATCCGTTGGTTTTTTCCTTGGTCCCATAGATATGGCAAGGCGCGTCTGGATTTGATTGAGCGACACCGATATTGTGATACGTAAATTTCTCATTTCTGTTGTTAACGATTCAGAGTGCCACTAGACGTACGCTTTGTCAATGGAAGTTTTCGAACGATTGAATGAAGCTTCTCGGGCATTCGATGCCTCTCGTGAACGATGAAATATCGACAACCCTTCTCTGGAACTATCGTGACATCTGCCGAACCCAGTGGAGCCCGACCTCTCGATCCTGGTAACATCCTGTCACCTTGACCATTTTGCCACAATAGGGTTTGACTTCACGTAGTGATCCCAGGTGAATGAACGCTGAGTGCTGGAAGGACAGCAAAACACTTCAGGCGATTGGATAGCGGCTTGTGAGACGCAAGGCTGTTTCATGCTCCTATTTACAATACTACCCTTTGGATCCACCGATAAAAGAACCTCCCGGGGTCCCTTCGCCCTCCATCGATAGGTGCTCCAAGCACACTATCAAATGCGTAGAAAATACCAACGCAGATACCAGCTGCGAAGTACCATCAACTCCCTCCTCGCTCTGGTGCTGATTGCGAATTTCTCGCCACCTTCCAGCGCAGGCACGAGGAAACGAGCGAACATGTCATCATATGCTTCAATGGGCGACACCACTGAGGACCGTGCCGAAGCCGTTGGGAAGTGTCACTAATCAGTAAGTTAGCTCTTCTATTGAGATACCACAGCCCGAGGGGGAGAACACTCACCAATATCCAAAGCGAAACCAGGCCTGCGTCCATCAACACAATCCCAAATCGCGACCTCGACCTCAGTTCTGTTTGTCTCCCTGCGACAAGCTTCGAGGCTCTCCCTACTCGACTCGAATGATCGCGAGTCTCCACCCTCACTGCCAGCCGGCGAAGCACTCCTACTGCTAGGATGAGCGACAGCCGGCTTCGGACTGCAAAAGACAAACCGATCCATCCTCGCCTCCCTCATCGCAGCAGCGAGAGCATTCTTCACCCTCGCCAGAGTAATCACCCTCGAAACCGCAGCAGGACCCGCCTGGCCGGCAACGAAAACCACGCCCGCGCAAGTTTCGATGGCCAAATTGAAAGCGCCCCTCCGGCTCATGTCTGGGATGATCCAAGAGTTGTAGCGATCTCTGTCGTACCGGGACTCGAAGTGCTTCGACGTTTGAGCCGATTCGTGGCTATTCGAAACGACGCCGCGGACGGTGTAGTTTTGCTCCAGCAGGCGATCGATGATGTGCATTCCCTGTCGGGTGCAGGCGCCGATGACACAGATGGTGGATCGATCTGGGAAGGAATGGAGGTCGATTTCGGACACGGGGTGGCTGTATTGGTGCTGGCGGTAGGCTGGAGGTGGTGGGCCGCGGTGTTGCAGGCTTTGGTAACTGGGAGGGTCGTTTGAGGGAGCAGTGGATTGGAGGGGGTCTTCGCAGGGCAGATCGCCCGTGGGGAGCATCGAGAGGCGTTGTTCGTAAGGTGGCGGGTCTGAGCGATTGGGTTTTTCGTGCCATTTCTCTTGCATGGCGGCTTGATTGGCCATGCGGACGAGGAAACGCGGTGTCATTGTATTAGTTGTAGGAAATTTGTGGGCTGTGTAAGCAGTAGATTGGAGCGTATCGCAGATAGCTCTGGGTATCGACAAGGGTATATTGAAGTGGAATGAAAGGTCGTAAGGGTCTCGTAAAGGGTCTCGCCAGGAGAGTGGAATGAAAGGAATGATGGGACAGTCGAGTGAACAGATGGTCCTGCCAGAGGCGTGGTTTGCTGGGATGAAGGGTTTATTTAGATTACAGGGCGGCGTCGAGGGATTGCGCATATGGAGGAAAACATCCGACGTAAGGTCATCACGATTGAATCGTACAGGTTGCAGACCTCATGGGGTTGTTGTTGTTGACTCGTGAGGGGACCGTTGAATTCGGTTTCACGATCATGCTGTGAAACCAGTGGCGCGAAATGGGAAAGGAACTCGTCTTCGAAGCCAGCCATCGCGATGCAACATACTGAGCTGCCATTGAGGTAAATACTAATAAGCATTCATTAGTGTCGATCATGGCAGTCAGTCATCCATCTTTGTCGTGGTGAACAGAGTTACATGTATATCACTCCCCTAGATGCTAGGGATGTGCTAGAAGAAGCCGCTCGTGCCAGCTCCGCACGGCTGATTGCATGGTGCTAACAATGCCACTAATAACGCCTAGCGAAGATGACACTGTCGTGATGTTGCAACAATTCCAGTGGACTAGAACCAGTGCTGGAAGGAAGTCTTGAAACATGAGCGTATGAGGGCAAGTGTTAGTTGCCATTGATGAAGTGAGCCCCAAAAGCCCAGATCGGTCGAATAAGGGCGATCCGTCAGACGATCGCCATTGACTACGCCTTATCGGCTGTCAAGATGAGGTGTCAAATGACAACTCAGCGAAAAGTATAGGCCCACACCTGTGGTCAATTGATGTTGCTGAGATCATCTGACATGAGTCTGTTGCACGTGACGAGCCCCACTTGCAAATCGGTTCTGGGATGTCGCACGGAGGGAAAAGATGGGCACATATTGCTTAGATCGGGGAGAAAGGAAACAGATACACAAATTCAGAAGCAGGAACAATTTTTCATGATTCTACATGCTCCAGAAAAAAAGCCGCCTTCCCAATCCCGCACCATGTAGCATAGTACAGCACTGTTTTGCCTGTAGAATAATCTACTTGAGGGGGATGAAACGGGAAGAGTGGGTGGCACCGATACCGGGGCGACCGTGGCGGACGGGCTTGCTGTTGTAATGGTTAGTGATGATCGACTTGGAAGTGCTCTGAAGACGATGGAACTTACTAAGAGATGGAGAACTCGCCGAGGTAGTGGCCGACCATCTCGGGCTTGATCTCGACCTGGTTGAACTCCTTACCGGAGTAGACACCAATGACGGAGCCGATCATCTCGGGGACGACGATCATGTCACGGAGGTGAGTCTTGACGAGGTCGGGCTTCTCGTTGGGCTTGGCCTCCTGCTTCGCCTTGCGGAGCTTCTTGATCAGGCCCATGGGCTTGCGCTTGAGGCCGCGGTTGAAGCGTCTGCGGGCGCGAGCGTGAACGACATCGCGGAGCTGCTCGCTGGAGAGGTCGAGGAGCCTAAGAGTGAGAGTCAGCAAGCGGCTCTCTGGCAAAGGTTCGCGCGCAAATGCGGCAGCGCATCTACAGGCGTCCCAGGTGTTGTACGTACTCGTCAAGGTCGATGCCGCGGTAGGAGAACTTGCGGAAAGATCTCTTGGCCTTAAGGGCTGTAAAGCAGAGACAACTTGTCAGCCGATATCCTATCTTCCACGCCCCTTTTGTGGCCTATCCACAGGGTTTCATCCATTTCGCAAGGTGATCGTACCGGCAGCAGCCTCGGGGTCCTGATGAGAGAGTCAGCATTGTTGCGCGTGAGGTGATAATAATCTTGCGAGAGCAGTGAGCACATACGTATTCCTGGTCGGCCATTTTGTCTGTTGGTGACGGATGAAATGGATTGTCGGCGGTCGCTTGGATCGAGAAGTCGTCGGGCGAGTGAAGCACTGGCGAAGTTCTTCTTCAGTGGGCGCTCAGTGCGCGCGGGCCAGCCCGCTTCTTTTGTGTGGTGTGTGCCAAGGAAGGAGCCACCGCGGCCCTGTGCAATATCCAGAATTCGCGGGCGGGCTAGTGAGGCTTTCTGCTACGACCACCCATCTCTCCAAGGACTCGAAGATTCAGTCTGCGCCGTGCGCTTAAAAGTGATTGATTCTCCTGTCTCCAACGCAACCCACCAGACAGTGAGTGCTCGCCCTTTAGCAATCCACACGCACACGCGCATACGCCCAGCAGCATACTAATCACCTCGAAACACAGACACCGTCAAGATGAAGTACATGGCAGCTTTCCTCCTCCTCGGCCTCGCCGGCAACACCAGCCCCTCTGCCGAGGACGTCAAGAGCGTTCTCAGCTCCGTTGGCATTGACGCCGACGAGGAGCGTCTCTCCACCCTCCTCAAGGAGCTCGAGGGCAAGGACATCAACGAGGTACGACAAGATCCGACACTTTTGCGAAATTCTGCGCATTGAGGCGCATTTGCTCTGCCAGCACAACAGGAAACTAACACCTCTTCCAGCTGATCTCTTCCGGCTCTGAGAAGCTCGCCTCCGTTCCCTCTGGTGGCGCTGCTGCCCCCGCCGCTGGTGGTGCTGCCGCCGCCGGTGGTGCCGCCGAGGAGGCCCCCGCCGAGAAGAAGGAGGAGGAGAAGGAGGAGTCCGACGACGACATGGGCTTCGGTCTGTTCGACTAAGCGTATCGTCCAACAATCACGGATGAATGCACGAAAAGCCTGGCTATGTGATGGCTTTAGGTGGATGAAGGGCGCAAGCGATCTGTTCTATGAAAAGCGGGGGACAAGCGACATGACATTATCATGGACTTTCTGTTCGCCAGGGTGGAAATGCGGCGTCCGGTTATCTTCTAAATGAAACCAACTTCATCGGCCAAAGAAAAAGTTCAAATTTTTGTCAATTCTTGCGTGCATCGTGATGCAGATACATCATCATGGTTCTGGCCCTTGTATTGCGAAAGCGTGGTCTCAATTATCTGAGTCAACCCATCAACGACAATCGGCCCAGCACATCAGTTTGTCAAAGCAGATACATGTATTGGGTGGTAGGCCAATGCGATTCTTCAGCCCGTATCTAGAGCTCGGCCCATTTGCAAGTTTCAATATGCCGCTTCTGTATAGTCTGTTGACGTTATCGATAGGCTAGGTTATTCGTGACATGTTCTCCAAGCTCACGATCGGTTTATGTTATTATTATCTCAATTACCGCATTCACGATTGCTTCTGCTGTGCCTTTCGCAGAGTGAGGCCTAAGGGCCCAAGGCCGCTTACCCACTTTAGGTTAGCGGCTCGACAGACTTTCCTTCTGACTTCGTTTCGTTTGCCTCCAGGTTGAAGTCACGTTCACCAACGGTTTAACATCTCTGTCTATTGCATATAAGACTGCCTCTGACCCTCCCCCACGACGTCCAACTTCTTTCCTATGTTTAAATCGCTCTGATCGGGGCAGAGGCAGTTCAGAGTTTACCTCCGTACCATCACTTCTCACACATCACATCATGTCTTCAGTACGTCATTCCAACGAGTTCCGGCTCTTGCAAAGTGATGCTAACACCATATCTAGTTCGCCGCACTGCTGGCATCAGTGGGCAAGGATGGTCCGGTAGCGAATACGCAGCAGTCGCCCGCCTCGAGGCCTCCAGCATCTTCTTCACCCGTACCGAAGCCGAAGCCGACCACCGCCGCCAATGCCGCTAAACCCGCCGCCGCGCCTGGCGCACCAACACTGAAGAGAAAAGCAGAAGACAGCGATCCTGGAGCAAAGCCGAAGACCGTTAGGACCGACTCGAATATCGCCGCGCCACGAACAGGGCAGCCGGCGAAGGCCCCCACAAATCCAGGCCAAGCAGCGCCATCCGCATACAAGGGCACAGCACGTGGCCCGACATCCGCAAATACCGTGAAACCAAAAGTCGTTTCAAGTGTGAACGTCAAGCCGGCTGTAGGCTCGACCAACGCACCGAAACCTGCTGCAACTGCAAGTGCACCTTCGACGGCACCACAGGCCAAGAAAGGCGGTTTCGCCGCCACCTTGGCAAGGGCTGCAGCGGCTCAGGAAGCGGCCAAGAGCGCAGCTGCCAGCAACATCGTGCACAAGCCTGCGGAGAAGCTATCAAAGAGGGAAAGGGAACGGCAAAGGCTTGCTCAAGAGGCAGCAGACAAGCAGAAGCAAAAGGGCGGACCGGCAGCGAAAGGAAAAATGGCTCAAGAAGCAGGCAGAAGCAGGAGCGGTACTCCAGGTGACGGCAAAGCTGGTTCAGGACAGAAGAGAGGGCCGGTCGATGTTGGGTATCAGGGAACGATGCGCAGACAGCCGAAACCTCTCAGTTATAGCGGCACCATGCGTGCAGCAGACCCTGCGAAACCGGCGAAGCCTGTCAAGCAAAAAGACAAGTTCGGAGGTCAAGACAGGTACGGCGGCTATGCTTCATGGTCCGATCTGTCCGATGCCGAGGACGAAGAAGAAAACGACTACATGTCTGAATCCGACGATATGGAGGGCGGGTTTGACGAAATGGAGCGCGAAGAAGCCGCGGCTGCTCGCATGGCGCGCCGAGAAGATCAAGAAGCTCTTGAGGAAGAGGAGAGACTCAAGAGGGAGAAACTTGAGCGCAAGCGAAAACTCGAGGCGATGGCCAAGCAAGCGCAAGGAAAGAAGAGGTTTTGATGGAGCAAACTGCTCTTTTGTTTTGCTTTTATGATTGATTTGTTTTTTGAGCGTCATGTTTACGGTCATGAGAAGCGAGCGATCTTCTTTGTTTCATCCTCGGTTGGGAAGTTGTATGCATACCTTCACTAGAGCATAATACAGTACATCCATTGTGTGCAACAGCCTCCTGTTGTGCCATATACATCTAGCTCCACTTCTTGACGCGTTCACGCCACTCCTCCGACATTAAACGTATGGTGACATCTCGCTATCAAGCTTCCTGCAGGTGGGCAGACCTTCGTTCAAAATGCTTATCGTCGCCTATCAAACATGGCCTGTGGTCAAGCCTCTCCGCTTGAACCTCCTCCAAATCGCAATTACACTTCTTGCCCCGCTCGAGGGCTTCGACCACACCTCATCCCATGCTCGTCACGCAGACAGCGGCAGAGTGACCTTCTACCTCGCGCACTACGATCTCGCGTGTCGAATGAGATTCTGGTCGTCTAGCCCGTAACGTCGTTTCATTGGCTGCATCGATTGGTCGTCGATAAGTATGGTCACCAGTTTCTCTGCCGTAAGCCTCAACAGCTCTCCATGTTTAGTCGCAGGCATGGGCCTTGTAGCTGCATGGTTATCTCGAGCTGGTGGATCGACTGGACGGGAGCGTTCACGTAAGTACATGTAGGTCCACTGGTCTCTTGATATCGCTTTTGATGACCTGTAGGGTATCTCGTCACATATGTAACAGACATTTGCATTCTCGATCAACGAGAATTTCCATGCTATTCAAACTCACTGCAGGACAACATCTACCCAAACACGATCCCTATTCCATGAGCGGCAACTCACCCTCTCATCTACCATGGCCGATCGCAAGGACAGCCGCGTCTCCGTCAGCGGCCAGAAGCACACCGTCGCCGAAGAACCGGTGACTTCGGTGCTGAAAGGCGGCGACATTCCCATCAACGAGAGCGATCACGCCTGGAACGCAGACGAGGAGGTTCTCGCATCGCTTGGTTACAAACCCGAGTTCAAGCGCGAGTTCACTCTTTGGTCGACCTTCTGCGTCTCCTTCGCCGTGCTCGGTCTGCTGCCTTCGTTCGCTTCGACCTTGTATTATGGCATGGGCTATGCTGGCACGGCTGGAGTGGGTACTTCTGATGGTGTAATATCACAGTGGTGTTTGAGATCAGTTGCTGACTTATACTCTTGTAGATGACATGGGGATGGATAGTGGCCATGGTGGGAATACAGTCGATCGCTTCATCCATGGCAGAGTTGTGTTCTGCCATGCCGACCAGCGGTGGCCTCTATTATGCCGCTGCCGTTCTGGCGCCGCCTGGGTGGGGCCCGCTGGCAGCCTGGATAACCGGATGGTCGAACTGGCTTGGTCAAGTCACCGCTGCGCCGAGCGTGGACTATGGTACTGCAGCGATGATTCTGGCTGCTGCGAGTATTCAAAACCCGAGCTATGTGCCGACGAATTATCAGGCGAGTCTGTCCTGAACATCACTTCCAGGGTGTCGGCTCATTGGTGATGGCGTTTAGGTCTTCCTGCTCACCTGCTTCCTCATGATCATCCATAGCTTCATGGCTTCGTTTCCCACGCGCTGGATCGCACTCGTCAATAGCGCGGGCTCAACGTTCAACATCATCGCACTCGTCATTGTGATTATCATCATCCCTGCAGCCTGCGATCGTACGGCATTCGGCCTGTCGAGGTTCAACCCGAGCAGTGATGTCTGGGGCACCATATACGACGGCACCGACTTTGCGCCCGGCGTCAGTATCTTGATGTCGTTTGTTTCGGTCATTTGTAAGTTCAGCAAAGTAAAACCCTTGAACAGCCTTCTCATAGCGCCTCTACAGGGACGATGAGCGGCTACGATTCGCCCTTCCACCTGGCAGAGGAATGCAGCAACGCCAACATCGCCTCGCCTCGCGCCATCTTCCTCACATCAGCAACCGGAGGTCTGTTCGGCTGGTTCCTCCAACTAGTCGTGGCATACACGGTTGTCGACATCACAGCCGTGCTTGAAAGCGACCTCGGCCAGCCTTTCGCCGCTTACCTCAACGACATCCTGCCTCGACCAGTCGTCCTCGCCGTATTGTCCCTCACCATCATCGCTGGCTTCGCAATGGGTCAGGGGTGCATGATAGCCGCCTCTAGAGTCACTTTCGTGAGTACTGAACAAGAACAGACTTCGCTCAACAAACTTCGTCGTCCGACTAACCCTCATCTCACCACCAGGCCTACGCCCGCGACGGCTGCTTCCCCCTCTCCCGCTACTGGGCCCACGTCAACACCCTCACCAAAACGCCCGTAAACGCCGTCTGGGCCAACACCAGCGTCGGAATCCTGCTCCTCCTGCTCATCTTCGGCGGCGACCTCGCCATCGGCGCGATCTTCAGCATCGGCGCCTGCGCCGCTTTCGTCGCCTTCACCATCCCCATCGTCATCCGGGTCTTCTTCGTCGGCGACCGCTTCCGCCCGGGCCCCTGGAATTTGGGCCGCTTCAGCATGCCCATCGGCGCGGTCGGGTCGGCGTTCGTCACGCTCATGGTGCCCATCCTGTGCCTGCCTAGCGTCACGGGGAGTGATTTGGATGCTGCTAGTATGAATTGGACGGCGCTCGTTTACGGTGCGCCTATGCTTGGGGCGGGGGTTTGGTGGGTTGTTGATGCGAGGAAGTGGTTTAAGGGACCGAGGGTTAATGTTGAGCATTTGATGCATAAGCAGGGGGAGGCGGTGGTGGATGGTGATGGCGGGGGGAAGGCGGAGGTGAGGGAGGAGCAAATTGAGAGGGGGGAGTTTTGATTGTTGTGCTGGATTTTGTGTTGGTGAAAAAGGATCGCTCACGCTTTTTGGGGGGGTTAAGGGTGTTGAGCAATTTGTGTGATGTATATAGTAGTTGGCGGTTGGCTTGCTCCAGACTGCAGATATGAGTTTTAACGAACAGTTGATTGTATCGTGATGCCGACGTTGCACGATCAAGCAGAGCTGAATAATTTTTTTTTCGGATGTTATTTGTTGCCTTTCTTCAACCAGCAGGTCGAGTTACCGTACAATAATAGTACATCCCCTGGCGATCGACGCAGCTAACCCTAATAAATGGCCTGCCGGCCTTATAGGGAGGTAGTACGACAGCACTTCAAACCCTCCATTCCGAGATTCATCGCGGTGGAGCAAGATCTTTGCTTAGCAGTGGTTCCTGATCCTTAGGCCGGGGGAGTACCACTCTTCGAGGTCTTCTGACTTCTCATATCTATACTGCACCACAACGCGAGGAAACGCGAAAATGACTACATTACGTGACTCGCTTCCTGTCTCCCATGCCTGTCTAATTCGCATTGCCACATGACCATGCTGCCTAGTGGAAATTGCCAGTGCCAATATGGTCAAAGCCATGAGCACCGCCTCTCGAACTTCCACCGATGGTGCCGCATCTCCCGTCGCAGCCGACTGTTCTGGCGCCGTCTGGGAAGCTGTCGAAGCTGTCGTCTAAGAGGAGGCTGTGTAGTTTTAGAGCAGAGCACAGCACAGCATAGCATGCGAGGCAGACAAAGCGCGTCACCACCATGCAGGCTGCAGAATACGTAACGTGGCTGCGGCATCTTCATCATCGAGGCGCGGCCGCACTACTGGGAAGAAAAATCACGATAAAGGATCACTTGGTGCCACCTGTCGCCAAGATGGATGTTTGCCGACGGGGCGGCTGCTTGCCCAACCCTCCGAGCCGGTAATATGCGGTTTGACGGGTGGGATGGTCACAATGATAAGATTCTACCGAGTCTGCTTCCTCGGTGCGAATCGCCGGGAACGATTTACTCGTAATGTAGGCCAATGACAGGGGAGTCTGTGGATCTTGCTCGTCCTCTCGTTTGCTTGGCGCCAGCCCTACTGGGCTGAGATGGGCGAGCCCGGTCTTGCTGATGTGCAGTGGATGTGCAGTGGATGGTGCTTTTGCGGAGAGGGGGGAATGTCCCTCCGTAGCTGTAAGTGAGTGAGCGAGTGGCTGGCGGGCGGGCTCTTTGGCTATGTCTCAACGAGGGGGAGGAGGATTCACTGTATATGGTACAGCCAGCCACTATAATACAGAGCATGCAGGGTGAACTTCATTTACAGCTCTGTCAATTGCATTGTTCTGAAGCCAAGTATGTGCATGCAGTAAGTTGCTGCCTGCAAACAAAAGCGAAACTCTCACATGATGATGGGCAAGAAGTATCAAGTCTTGGGCTTACGTCAATAGTCAAGCGCTCTGCCCTGCGGTCCCACTACGCCCCCGACACAGTAACGCGTGCATGCCTCTTAGATCAGACACTGACCAGCCCGTGTGTTTAATGTCCTGACCACCGCTCTGACTATACAAACGGGGTTTGCCCCTCACAGCAAATCTCTCACTTTCCGCCATCGTCTCCGCCACCACTCACCCGTACTAGACACATCTCCTCCCTCCGACCATGTCTTCCGGCAAGGTCACCGGCGTCAGCGACCCTAACGAACCCGTCTCATATCCCACCTTCGACGGCCACCGAGTTCAGCTCACCCCGAACAACCGACCGTCGCAGCCCGAACCAGAGATGACTAGGCCAAAGCGAACAGACACCATGGAAACCATCACCCCATTCGTCGACGCCCCAGAAAACCCTCCCGAGTCCAACGAGCAGGTTCGAGAGCAGGAAGAGCAGCGAAGAGAGCAATTGCAAAGGCTGCATTCCGCAGTCTCCTACAACTCCAAGATGTCCGTGCCGCCTCCCGGCTCCGTCTTGACCGGCAAGCAGGAACACTACCTGAAGCGCGAACTCATGAGCCAGCAAACACAATGGGAAATCCGCGAACTGTCGCATCCCACGGCATTGCGACGATTCGGCGCGCCTTTCCTCTCAGACGCCGGCGAGGTCGCGCCCGAGGATTCTGAACTCCCACTGTTGCGATTCATCTTTGTACACTTCGTGCGCAACTTCCCATTCCTAAACCAGGCGAAAGAGAAGGAATTCTGGCAAGACAAGCTGCAAATCTTCCTCGAGAGCTTTGCGAACAAACACATTTCGGGCTCGGAGGATCGCTTGGAGGAGACCAAGCGGTCGAAGCTCGCGATCAAAGCGACCAAATTGGTGGAGTTGATGATGGTTTCTGGAATCCCGACCGCGTCCGGGTACGAAGAGAGAATACGCTTTAGCGAAATGGAAGTGGTGGACAGGGGCGCGAACGAACAAGGGCTGGTCGTCAACCAGCCCGAAGGCAACGAAATTAACGGTTGGGATGTCAATGTCGAGGGTGTACGGACGATCACACAGAAACGGCATGTGAGGAAACACGAGCACGCCAGCTTCCTCTTGCGAGTGAAGCAGAAGGACAAGCCTGAAATCCACATAGCGCGGAGGTTTGGCGATTTCGCGAAGATGCATAAGCAACTACGCCAGGAACTGCCTGGGAAAGTGCTCCCGCCACTCCCTCGCAAGAATAAGTCCTCTTCGATGTTTACGAGCGCAGATGATGACGATGCATCGAGTATCTCTTCATTGTCTACACGGGAACCCAGCATTGCGCCTTCAGAGCCGGCTCAAGAAAGTGGAGGATTCCGCTCATATCTCGCGTCCTGGACTGGCGGTACCAGCACTCCCAGCAGCCACAAACGAGCGCCGTCAATAACGCCCAGCAATGCTTCGCCTCGACCAAGCGTTGACTCTACCAGTGGTCTCGCGGTGGGTGCTACACCACGTTCTACATCGCCAGCTGCAGGACACACTTTGCCACGTGAAGACCAGCGAGTCTCACTCAGAGCATTCCTGCGCAATTTCCTCCAAAATGAGAATATCGCCCACAGCAAAGCCATGGAAGACTTCTTGACGGCTGATCCGACAAAACTGACACCCGAAGAGCTCGATGATATTGCACGGCGAAAGGAGATGGACGAGAGGCGAATGGAGGAGCAGCGGAGATTTTTTGAGATTGCGAGCCAACGTGCCAAAGAGCTGGATGTGCACATGGAGGGTTTCCGGAGGACGGTCATTGAGAAGAATGGACTGCGCAATCTCTTTGCTGAGATCAAGATCAAGAACAGCATTGGCGAGCTTGAGCCCGAGTACCAGAAGGTGTGCGAGTGGCTGCGCATTGAAGTCGCTGCAACCCTGTACCATCTCTTCCTTGCTGAAGACAATAGCCCAGAACTTTTCGCTCAGCTGAAGAGAATACACGGCCTGGTGCCGTACATGGCACTGAAGCAAGTCATTCGGTTCACAAATCCTGCAGCGGTCATGAAGGGTGTTCTAGACTTGTTCATGGCTCAACCACTGGGATCGAAGAGCTTGTTACAGCGAATGTTCGGTTTTGCTATAGGCGACGGCGTTCGAAGTATACAACGCTCCATCGACAGCTTGATCCCGAAGATTGACGACAGCATCTATTCGGAGAAAATCAAGAACTTCACATACTCGGATGAGTCTCAGAAGACCGCCATCAAGATCGAAGCGGAAGCCGACCAAGTCGATCTGCTGGTCAAGATCATGCAAACCGAGGAAGTCGAGCCGCAGCTCTCCAACGACCACATCGCTCAAATCTTCAACGCATACGTAGCATGGGACAACGTCGTCGAGCACGTCGACGAGTCCATGCGTCAAGGCGCCGAGCTCTTCGCTCGCCTGAAACAACTCCTCAAACTCTACACCCGCAAGCGCGACAAGGAGATGATGCTAGAAATGATCGAAGAGCCAACAACCCTCTACCTCTTCCGCGACCTCTTCACGATCTTCTACGAACCCCTCGTGCGCGTCTACAAGAGCGCCAACGTCTACAACAGCGTGACGGACTTCGCGCGCTTCGTCGACGACGCCATCCA
>MSJI02000831.1:0-21209 GCA_001931905.2 Cladosporium sp. IMV 00045 | reverse complement strand
GAGTGGCGCTTGCCATCAGGAACGATGTGCTGGACCGGTACGTGTTCGAAGAAAGGACGGACCTGGTCAGTAGTCCGTATGTGCAATGCCTGGACATATGGGAGACCCAGCGGCGGAGAAAAGTACGCCGTACGAGACTGATCAATGTCTACAACCGGGCGAGGATGGAAGGCGGCGGCTACTCAATCGACCGTGTGGACTTGGCGCAGCTGATTGAGGGACGAGTCATCCTGGCCGGAGACTTCAACGCGCGCAGTCCAGCTTGGGGCCCATGGGCGGCGAGGCGCTGCAACGCCGGCACGACAGAAAAGCTCATCGAGGACCACGGACTAATCGTCAACAACAACGACCAGCCAACGAGATATGGCAAGAATTGTCGGTCGATCATCGATCTGACGCTGAGCAATATAAACGTTGGAAGACTGCCGATGTGGGAGATCGACGAGAACTTATCCACCCCGTCGGATCATGAAGTGATCATCTTTTCGTGGACCCCGTTGACCCTGTTGAGAGCCGCCGAACACACCGATGAAAGACCAGTGATGTGCAGCTGGAGCATTGACAAGCTACTTGCGAACGAGCAAAGACTGGAAGAAGCGGCGCGACACTGGAATCAGCTTGATCAAGAAAAGGCACGTATTGGAGTCAGCGCGACAGCGGAAGATCTTGAAGGCGAAGCGTGGTGGATCCAAGACAGCCTCAAGGCAGTCTTCGACAGACACGCTCCGAGAAAGCCCCTGCACGCGCGTTCGAAGCGATGGTGGACAGATGAGATCAAGCAGGAAAGAAGGCGGTTCAGCCAAGCCCGACGCCAGTTCAAGGAAGCAACCATGCACTTCACGGAATATCGCCAGATCAGGGATGCATATTACTGCCACATACGGAGGGCGAAGCGCGAGATGTGGGAGCGTTTCTTGGAGGGAATATTCCCAACGGATGACGATGCGCAAAGCGTCGTCGACAGTGGTAGATGCTGGAAGGCACTGCATTACACCAAGCTGCAGACGCCTTCGTACACGCCAGCCATCAAGGTCAGTGGTTCCGAGGGCCAGCCAGATTTAATCGCATCGAGCGCCGAGGAGAAGGAAAAGGTGTTCATGAGCCAAGCCTTTCCGCGCCAGACGGACGTTGGCGACGACATTGCTATACCAGATACTGTTGTACACGTTGAAGCAAAAGCCGTGCAGGAAGCCCTCTTCGCACAACCGGTGAAGAAAGCACCGGGGCTGGACAACATCGGCTTTAAAGCGCTCCGGCTGCTATGGCGGTGGGCGAAGGAACGGGTCGTGTCACTGGTCCAAGGTTGCATCAGACTTGGGTTTCACCCGTGCACCTGGAAGGTAGCCAAAGGGATTCTGCTGCGGAAGCAAGGCAAGCCTACCTACACGGTAGCGAAGGCATATCGTGTCATCAGCCTGCTCAGCTGCCTCGGTAAAGTCGTGGAGAGAGTGGTGGCGACGCTGATAGCCTCTTTTTGTGAGACAAACGAAATCTTCCATTGCGGACAGTTCGGATCCCGTCAGGCTCGAGGCACCGCAGACGCGGTTTCTCAGCTTGTGGCGAGGGTGGAGGCTGCCTGGGAGCGGAAGCAAGTTATGCTCACGCTACTGCTGGACGTGAAAGGCGCCTATGACCGGGTCAACAAGCGCCAGCTGCTCCGGCGAATGGTTGAGGTCGGCATGGCTGGCAACATCATCCGCTGGGTCGAGTCTTTCATGTCAGACCGAAGAGCTTTGCTAGTCATGGACGGGAGAATAGGTGAGGCACAAGGCATACAGGCAGGCCTGCCGCAAGGCTCGCCAGTTTCGCCCGTGCTGTTCATCCTCTCAGTCAGCGCCATGTTTCAGTGGCTCGAGACCAGGCACCCCAAGCTGCACTCGCTTTCATTCGTGGACGACATTGGCTTGCTGCTACAATGTGAAACCCTGGACGGAGGCATCCAAGAACTAGAAAGCATCGCCGGACACGCAATAGAATGGGGAGCTGCCAACAAGGTCGAGTTCGAGGTGAGCAAGACAGAGGTCCTGTTTTTCAGCAAGAAACGGAAGGTTCTCCAGGCTGCAAAGCAAGCGATGGTCCGGATCGGCGAGCATGCGTGCCCCATCAACCAGGGTGCTACCAAGTGGCTTGGCTTCTGGCTCGACTCGAAGCTGACTTTCAAGACACATTTCGAGAAGCGTATCACCAGCGCCAAGGGTGCACTGCGAGCCGTGGCAAGCCTCAGCAGACGAAACGGGGGCCTGTCGATCAGCCTCATGAGGCGCGTAGTCATTGCTGCCGTCAGCTCCGTTGCGCTCTTCGGGGCAGAAGTATGGTGGAGAGGCCAGAAGGATCTAGAGCGAAGACTGCAGTTGTTGTTGAACAGCCAAGCGAGAGCTATCACAGGGCTGCTGAAATCTACACCAACAACATTTCTACTAGAGTCCGCATGCCTGCCGCACGCTGGTGACCTTTTGGACCAGAGACAGACACGGTTTGCGGCCCGTGCACTAAGCGCAGCCCGGGACCATCCAACGCACCAGCTCCTGCCTGCAAACTTCCGCCTCGGCGAGCTGTACAGACACGAGGGAGCCACTGGGCAACCGTCAAGTGTGGGCTGGACCAGGCCGGACAAAGCACACCGGCTTTTTGGAAGCAGACTGGCCCAGCAGGTGTCAAGACATCTATCATACGATACCGAACACGGCTTCGACCTGCTTGAGAAAGTGGACGCCCCAAACATGGCCGTCGCAATCAATATTTGTGGACGACCACAAAAGCTATCAGAGGAACATCGCTACGGTGATCCCGACAAGATCACCCTGTTCGCATGCGCAGCCAAGGACACCAGCTTTGGAGCGGCTGTCGGCTGGCTGGCGGGAAACAGAGACAAGGTGAAGGCGGACTCGCTTGGCAAATACCTTACGATGCTTGACGCCGATCTCTACTCAGTCCACATGGCTGTTCATATATGCCGGCTCTCACTGCCAGAAACCACAACCACAACACGATGCGTTGAGATACTGTCCGACTCACGCCAGGCCTTGTCTGCTATTGGCAAGGCAAGCTATTGGACTACGCCGTTGATCCGGGACATCAAACACCAGATCAGATCCATCCAAGAACGGGGCGACCAAGTGATGCTGTCACAGCTGCCCACAGATGACAGTGTAGAGCGCATGGAGTCCGTGAGGGCTGCAGCAAGGCTTGCAGCAACAAGGCAACCGAAGGCTTTGCGATCAGCATCACTCTCGTACGTGATGCAGTCGAACAAAGCGAGATGGAAGCGTGCCTCGAAGATCAGCAAAATCATCAGGGATGGCAAGAAGTCAGTGACGGCAAGATATTTGCAGCTCAAATCGGGCCATGCCATGACCGGCGAGTATCTTCTCAGGACCAAACAAGCACAAGATGCACGCTGCTGGTGGTGCAACAGCAGCAAACAGACTGTCGTCCACCTACTGATGGAATGCAGGAAGTGGAGGAGAGAGCGTGATGTGATGCTGAGAGACATGCATCGAAAAAAGATCAAGATCTCGGCACGGAGAGACACATCAGACCTTCAGCGGCTTTTTGGAGAAGGCGCAGCGGAAGCAGTGCTCCGATTCCTCGAACGCACCGCCGTGGGAAAGAGGAAGGAAGACAGAGAAGCAGGAGCCATCGATGAATGGGACATAGACCGGCTTGATGGGAGCGAGGGGACGATCGAAGAGACGTTGGAGCGAGGCGGCGGATGAGGAGGCAACAAATCAGGAAGATAGGACAGTAGGAGGGCATCGAGCCCGAAGGCTGTGGCGCCTAGATGTAGTCGGGACGGCGAGCAGGAGCACAAGAGATAAGTAGAAGCAAGATCACATTTGGGAACGAGAGGTCTTCTAGTAACTAGCTAGGGGTTGTCATAAGCTAGATAGCTTGCATACAATATGATTCCAAAAAAGAAAAAAAAGCGCTCCCAAGCCAGTCTCTTGGCTCTGGGGATGCATGTGTAATAGTCGTTTCTCATCCGGCGGTACTCGTCGAAGCTGATGCGGCCGTCATTGTGAGCACGTCGAGCGCTCCCGAACAGCCTTCTCTGCTGTCTGATCTCGTCCGTCCACCAGCGCTTCGATCGTGGTCTCGGCGCTCTATCAGCGGCATGTCTGTCCAATACAGCTCGTAGGTTGTCTTGGATCCATAGTGCTTCGGCTTCGAGTTCTGTCGGTGATGTGGCCCACGCATTGATCAGCGACCTTCCTTCACTCAGCTCGAGCCAATGTTCGCTCGCGGCCTCGAGGGCTTGTTCATCTGAGCAAAGTCGATCGATGTCCCAGATGTGCGCGACGCTCATCTTCCCCTCTAGAGTGACCGCGTTTAGTGACATCCACTCAAAGACGATTACCTCATGGTCGGACGTTGTGGCCAGGGACTCGTCGATCTCCCACGTGACCAGTGCTCCGACCCTGCGGGTACTCAGGGTCAAGTCGATTATTGATCTACAGTTCTTCCCACACCTCGTGGGCTGGTGGTCGTTGTTGTTGATTATAGGCTCGCGCTTCTCGATCAATCTCTCCACCGTCCCTGCGTTCTGCCTACCTGCCACCCACGGGTCCCACAAGGGACTGCGAGCGTTGAAGTCGCCTGCGAATATGGTCCTGCCTTCGATCAGTCCCGTTATGTCCATGTGGTCGATTGTGTACCCGCCGCCCTGGACTCTAGCTCTATTTTAGATGTTGACAAGCCTCGTCTTGCGAACCTTCATGCGATTCGTTGTCTCCCAGACGTCCATGCACTGCACATGAGGACTGTCCACCAGGTCTGTCCTCTCCTCGAACACGTATCGGTCCAGCGCGTCGTTGCGAATTGCTAACGCTACCCTAATCTCTCTCTTCGCACATTCCGGCCAGCGTATCTGGAATCCTGGGTGGATAATCGCGTGTTTCTTTCCCACGCACGGCTCTTGTAGGCACGCCACTTCTGCTCTCCGCTCGATGGCTGCCTCCAGCGCGGCTATCGTTGACACAGCCGTGCCGTTGCAGTTATGTTGTATCACTATCATCGTCAACATGCATATGCGTTGGGTCGTCGGGGCTGAGGATCTGGCTCGCCCTCGCGATCAATTTGGTCCTTGGCCGGAGTTCTCTTATTGGTCGGGGTGACGGTTGACTCTGCGGCAGTGGTTCTGGTGTGCTCATGTCCGAAGATATCGGGGTCACCTGTGATGGGATGGCTTGGTCCGGGTCGGCAGGTGTCATCTCCATTTCAACCTCATCTCCCTCGGTCGAAAGGCCATCCTGTTCTGCTGCCGCTTCCATCGCTGGTGGGCTGCTGCGCATTTCGGCCACCTTTTGCTGGCGTGTCTGTCGGTCCGATCTCTACTCTGGGCACCGTCGTGATGTCGCCGGGTGTGGTCCCTCGCAGTTCGCACATTTTGCCACGTGGTGCTCACATGGCCCTGATCTCTTGCTACAGGTCTCGGCTGTACATGCGTGCTTGCTCCCTTCGTGCTCACCTGTATCATAGCGCTGCTTCCCCAGGACTAAGAGGCCGCCATCACTGGCGCGGTCGCATTGACATGCACAGAGGTATCTGACTTGACCAGTGGTCTGCTTTCTCTTGCAGACGCTGCAGACTTTGGAAAGTGGCTGAAAGAGATTACCGAACAAGCTTGTGAGATCTGGCAAGATATTTGTCGTTACTCGGGCTCCGTGAGACCAGACTTTACTCTCAAGGATGATGAAGACTACATCTGGGATCAGATGTTTTTCGAGGAACGATTACCAGTGTTCAGGGATTTCGGCCAGATCCAGGATCATAATCACGACGAAGCCATGTTCGCGATATTGCCTCGGCTTGACGTTTCGTTCGAAGGAGAAAAGTTCTCAGAGACACATGAAGTGCTGTTCACCACATCACATGCACAAGTTGCCCGGAAAGAAGAATGGCTGGCCAAGGTATCTAAGCCCACGAGAGGCGACTCTGTCCGGGCCAAGCTGCTTAGAGGACGAAGACCGTCTGCTCGACCAAGTTCGGCACGAGTGGGTAACGGGCCTTTTCGAGACACGCTTGTGGCTTGAGGGTCACAAGTCACGTCAAGATCGTCGGCCTTTCATTTGATAGCTTTTGAGGTCAATTGTCCGTAGCTTATATATCGAACAGAGCGGTTGAAAAAACATGCCTTATGACACATCAAGCAGCTTGGCGCTCTTGCACATGTTGATAAATTGGGGAACAGGTAAAAGAGGGAAGGATGAGATGCGCGTTAAGATAGCGCCGGAAGAAGCGAGAGCCTGCTATCTGGCTCCGTTCCTATTGCCGCTGTCGGAGCCAATGTTCATTGCCCTCCGTACTTGCACTTGCTTTGTTGGTGGCCGCCGCATTCTCCGCACTGAACAACACGCGGAGACAGTAGCAGAGCAACCTTGCCATATATATTGCATATCTTTGCTGGCTGTCGCTGTTCTGTAGCCTTGCTAGCGGCCTCACATCTGCTTCGCCCTGCTTTGTGCTCCGAAGCCATCTTCGACCTTTGTGATCGAGAGTTGACAAGCCGCCAACGCATCGTTCGATGAGACTGCTGTTTAACTCCACCACTTTCTGCAACAACTTTCTATCAACGCTCAGATGCTTAAAATGGCAGCCACTGAGATGCTCTGACCGACCTGTCCTTTCAAACCATACAGTGTAGTCGGTCTTGCGATCTCTGCATCAGCTGCCTCGAGTGTTGCCTGGTGTCGACTGATTGCTGCGTCCCAGCCTTCTAAGAAGCCTGGGGGCGAGAAGAACTTCAAAAAGCTAGAACATAACAGTAGACACAGGAGGAAAAGTGTTGACAGATAGCGACTGAGATGCGTGGAGACTTAGCATGGTGCACTCGCCAAAGCTGCGCGCAACAGCGCAATGAAGCATTTGGATAGTGTTTTGAGAGCAGAGAAGGGGGGAGTGATGTCGATTCCATTACATGATCGATCTCTCTGCGTATACGACTTAGGATTGTGGGTATAGTTGTGGGTAAAAGCTATATGATCGACCAATATCGATCCTATTCAGTCGTTTCGGGTGCCGAGAAGCTGTTGAATCTTGCTCACCATCTCTTCGATTCTGTAGGGCTTGCTGACAACATCGTCCTGACGGAGATTAGTTCGGTTGTCATCCAGCGTTGAGAATGAATGCGCACTCACCATTCCTGCCGCTTTCCTACAATGCGAAAATCACTCAGGTCAGCGTTATGTTTCATTATTCTAAAAGCACTTAGCCGCAGGAAGGAAAAGGATGTCTTACATCTCATCCTGCTGCTCACTCCTCACATTAGCCGTAACCCCTAGGATAGGGAGATATTCGATAGCACCCTGCCTCTCGAGCTCGCGAATCGCTTTTGTCGCCGCGTTTCCGTCCATCCGCGGCATTTCCATGTCCATGAGGCAAATGTCGAGAGCCGCTTCGTCGCCCGTGAAGAGTTTGGGAGCGCTTGTTGCCAAGTCAACCGCTTCTTTGCCGTCGTTGGCTGTTGTTACGGCGTAGCCTTTGGCTTTGAGCTTGCGGCACACGATTTTTTGGTTGATGAGGTTGTCTTCGACGAGCAAGACGTGCTGCTTGTGGTTTTGTGAGGCGGTTGGTGAAGGAGATGGGCGGGCTCCATGTTGATTTGCTGGGTTAGGCGACTGTGATGGGCATATCAGGTCATGTACAAGCCACATTTGTCTATCAAGGGCAGAGATGCAAACCTTCAACTTCTGAGGCACATCATCTTGATGGGAATTGTCGCGAGAGGGCTCATCCACTACGACCTTGGCACGCGAATGGTTCGAGCTTCTCGAAACCAGCTCGTCGCCAACTCCTTCATGCGGCGCGCTGCGTAGGTTCTTGATTTCAGCGTCTCTCACGCTCGGCTCTTTGGTCGTGGTATCATGGTCCTGGGGCTGCTCGGATCTTCTGACTTTGAAAAAGAAGCCGAACGTGCTGCCCTCGCCAAATTTTGAGCTGACGCCGACTTCGCCGCCGTGAAGGTGACATAGTTTCCGACTGATGTTGAGGCCTAGACCTGAACCGCCGTACATTTCGGCGGTCCTTGGCGTAGCTTGCCTGCGCGGATGGTCAAGGAGAGACACCACACAGTGCTCGTGGAATATTAAAACTCACTGCACTAAGCGTTAGCCCTGGGGAAACATATTTGAACCACATACGCTCCGTGATACATACCATGAAGCGTTCAAAAAGTCGCTGCTGACCCTCCTCACTGATACCTATGCCAGTATCTTTGACCGCGACCATAACGTAAAGCGCCTCGCCGCTCCCCCATTCTGCCGAGTTAGTTGAGTCCACTATCAAGGCGTGTTCTTCGGATCTGAAGAAGACGACGTTGGGTGGGTAGCTCGAAGGACGCTCCATGCTGGCTCCAACGGAGATCGATATGTGCTTGTCGCTCTGCGCCTTGGCTGTGAACTTGATCGCGTTCGAGACTAGGTTCATCAATATTTGCGAAATGCGAGTCATGTCTGCCTTTGAGATATCAGGGGTCGACAGTCAGCGAATGTTTTAAGTCCGATGGAGACACTGTCCTAGAGAAATCATCGCTCGCTGTTCAAGGTCGGACCGGGCTGCCATTGCTTGAGCTGACGGCCCACGATTTGGCCTCTATGAGACCGCAGGACTTGGGGTGGGGGGGGGGGGGGGGGGGGAGGGGGTGGTGAAATTGCTAGCATTCATAGGAAGCTTACCTTCACCCAAGACACATCAATTTCCGCATAGCTCGGGTCCGTCTTGTAATTTGTGTCGATATCCTGCCGCCTGAACTCAGGCGTAAAGAGCTTGAGTGAATTGCGAAGTTCACTATCAGGTAAGCACGTCTTGGGGCTCAGACGCAGCATCGAGGCGTCCAATTTGGAGTAAGACAGCACATCGTCGACAAGGCCTTGTTGATGCTGGGTATTTGCAATGTCAAGGTCAGCCTCTCTATTTGTCTTCTCAAAGATTCGGCGGGCTTACCTGTATGCAGATATTGATGGTATCGATCGCTTCCTTGATACCGGAAATGTCAAGGTTTTCGGGACCACTGACTGCTTCGTTGATGTCTTCAGTGCAATGGACCATGGCTGATAAAGGGTTGCGGATCTCGTGGGATATCATATCAATGAATCTCTCTTGCCGCACCCTGGCTTCGATGGCACTCTCGGCGGCTTCCCGTTCCACAAACTCAGCGCTTTTTTCGCAGGTGATGTCCAGAATGCAGCAGATGAAGCCTCCGTGATCGCGTATGCTTATATGCCGAATATCATCTCCGTCAAACGGCACCATGAAAAGTAATCGCCACGGCCGTTGATGCCCCAGCGCCCTGAATTCAGTTCGAAGCTGCTTGTTGAAAGCGAAGGCATCTCGATACCCGCTCAATACTCTCTCCTTGTCATCGGGATGAATTCCTTGTGACCACGAAGTAAAGTGTTGATCTTCGCCGCAGTGGGTGGTCAACTCGTGGAAAGTTCGATTGACAAAGACAGCTTGAGCGTTGTGATCGAGAAGTGCTAGGCCCGTCGGCAACATTTCTGCAAAGCGGTTGAAGAAAGGGTGCTTGTCGAATGCAGCCAGTCCAGGAGATAGTCCTAGCTGACTCGGACCTGACTTTGATTCGAGGCCTTCTCCTGGGCTTTGGACTTCCATTTGCTCCGGAGGGTAGATGGGTAAGTCCTTGGCTTGTCCCTGATGGCTCGATTTTGGTATCAATTGCACGAGTGAACCATGTGCGCCGACTTGCTCTGGTATGACCTCGTCAAACAAAGGACTAATAGATACTATATGGTTCGCAGCCTCGTCGCCGACATTGCGCTGAGAAAAAGCAAGGCTGTCGATTCCCTTCTGAGGCTTGCCTAGTAAGGAGGCAGATAACGCGTTAAAGGCGTCCGCGGGCAATTGGTCGCGTTGTTCTTCGCCTTGGCCATCAAGGCCAGTTGCCTTTGTCCACTCGCCATTGTGGAGAGAGACCATTGCTTCGCCCCAGAAGACGCATGCAGGGTATGGGAAAGACATAATAGCCTTGCTGAAACTCATCAGGGGCTCTGGCCATGTCTCTGGCATCCCGAGTGGCGACGTTGCCCAGCTCTTCTTGTCTCCAAGCAGCGAATGCTGCATCTGACTTGTAGAGCTTTCAAGAGCATCCGAATTGGGATTTTGCGCTGTATGATTCGAGCGGTGCTCCCTTCGCTGTTCTTGGTCGCTCGGTGGGTGTGTCGGCATTGTGTCTGCCGGTGGCAACATTAGGTATTCACTTGTCGAGCAATCGAACTCATGTGAAATCGTGCAACGCGGTGGATCTGAGGTCACTAGATGACGGTCGAAAGCCTCATTATTCAAATGGCTGTACCTACAGTAAGGAGTTGTCTCCGCGCAAGAGCGGCGTGCCGTCCGCGACATTGCACAATCATGCGTCAAGTGACGTGCACCGAGCCTGATGTCGTGCAAAGGATCCATCGGAAAGCAGAAATCGTTGGTTTTCTGTATGCCGCAATGCTTGCAACACAGTTCCGGAGAGACACAACTGGAAAAAACAGCTATGCCAATCCATGCGTGCCAAGTCAGCACAGGTCACTGTCAAGCGGCAGCGGTAGCAGGGAGCCACAAAGTCAATCAATGCGTCAAAATTCATACGTCCAGATGACTTAGCATTCCTATCCTGAGCATGCGCACGACATGTTGCAGTAAATTTAGTCATTGCGGACGTAGTTCGCATGTTGATCCAGGACATGGCCGAATTTCGCAGAAAGGCGCAGCCTCTAACTCCATCTCCGCAGCTTGCATTGATTAGTGGAAACGCAAAGCTCAGCAGACGGAGCGTGTTCCGACTCTCGGAGGATGGCATCGACATGCTGTCACTTGAGATCATCGGAGAATGTAAGCGGGATCTACCACGTATCTCTCAAAATCCGAATTGGGAACGTGGCAAGGGGTCTTGGGATGGCCGAAAAAGCAGCCTGTCCTAGGCAAAGACACGTAAACGGTCCCGTCCTAGACGACGACGCGAAAAGGTCCTGCCGCCGCAGCGCGCCCGGTCGGTGAAGCCGGCGGAGCGCGACGCGGCAGTGACGACCTCAGCTACCACGACCGTCTAGCACATCCATCTACCTCACTCGCACTGGGGTACCGAGCGGAAGCTTGGGAGGTGTCGCCTGTCGATGGACTTGCATTCCTTGCTAGATGGCGCTCGCACGCGGAGGTAAGAGCCATCAACTCCAGGACACCCGTTGACCAGAAGCAACAGAACGAACAGCAACGAACAAAGTCAAGAAAACACAACACGAACCAGGGGATACTGGCGTAAGAAAACCATCCGACTCCTGCCTACCCAGAACGTCGACGTAAAATGCATGCATCTACCGATTCAACCAAGTGTTTCACGGGACTTCATTGAAGATAATTTTGATTGGTGGTTTACTAAATGGCCGTGCGGCCCAGGCCAGTTTCTCGGTGGGTCTCCTAGATATCCGAAACATGCCACGTTATAGCGCCCGCAGAGGCATATCATGAGCCGCCAATCGCGTTTGCTCTTAGCGCTGCAATCGCCGCAATTGGGAGCGCTGTTGCTCGACGACCAAGATTATCTTCATCGTTGCAACTCTGCCCCGTCATTCTGAGCCAAACCTGCTTTTGGTACCCTTACCAATTAAATTTGGCTTACCCTTACCCATTGAATGGGTACCCATGCAGCAAACGGACTACCCTTACCCATAGTGGGTACCCATTGATCGTGTGTTTGCATACAAATCGCTTATCTAATCATAAGTCTACACTTCCGCCATCTTCCAGCAATCCAGATACCTTCCACTGCTTTTGAGTCTCCAGCTGCTTGATGTGTATGCTTGACAGCGAACTCCTGTCCACTGAAATGGTACGCTTAGTGCCACTGAATACCCGCTCTGAGCTCGAACTCATCGCAGGCGCGGAGAGGACGTCAATTGCCATCCGCCAAAGCGTCGGATATGCCTCTTGCACTGCTGGTTGGAGCCACCACTTAAGAACTGGCATTCTTATGTCTTCCTGGTAAGACTTAACAAATCGATCGAAATCGTCCACTTTCGCTCTGGCTCTGCCTTTCGCATGATGCTCTAGCTCCCAAAGCTCGAACTCCGAAAGCTCTTGCACGGGGTTTTCCTCTTCTCTCTGTGCCGATGAATGTTCGTCCGAGTCCTTGTACGCCCCACGCCATAGGTGCTTTGGCTCTCCTCAAAGCTGGCTGAACCCATTCACGTTTCCATTCTATGTCGAGGTATTGCTTACGACGCTTTGGGTGGAGCAATAGCGCAGCTACATATACTTCGACCTCGTCTATCTTGCTGTAGTACTTATCGAAGGCATACCAGCTCGTAGTGATCGCTGCTTGGAGGCCAATGTTAGCCTGCTGACGCTCCGACTGCCGGCGGTAGTGCGATACAAGGAAGTCCATCCCAACCTGAATCTGTTCCAGTGTGACAGTCACCTTCACAGCGTTTGCACGTTTGGCATCTGCTCGCCTGATAGCCGAACGGACCGTTCTTGTTCCGGAAGGAGATGTTCCAGCCGCGCCAATCGGCTTTGCGAGAACTACCTGTGGTTCGAACGAGGCTGTGGAGACCTTACCCTATGGATACCCTTTGGGTACCCTTACCCACTAGATGAACTGTTCATACCCTTACCCATTGACAAAAGGGTGGTACCATTACCCACTAAATGGGTACCCTTACCAAAAGCAGGTTTGAACAGACTGGAAGGCCGACCTATCGCCAGACGGTAGGCGCAGACTGGTCAGATTGGGTAACTCTCCTTTTGAGTGAAGGCGTTTGGAAAGGCAATAGGAATGCGAGGCTCTGCGAGGGACGGCTCTTACGGTAACCGTGAATAGCCTGAATGAATGTATGAATCAATCAATCAATCAATCATATTGGTTAGGCTGGGCTACATGTTCTGACGAGCAAAAACGTTAGCATGACATCAAACTGGCGATTGGAAACTGCTAGCTTCGCTTCTCCTCAATTCGTCGACCGACCCTGGCGGTAACGCTCGAACTCGACTGGCGAGGAAGCTGGCGTGGCTGGCTATCGCGCCCTGGAGGGACATATGAGTGCAGACAAGACAGCCCATGCTACTGCGCGGCCACCAAAACTGTTCCGCTTGATATCTTCCCACAAGATGGCTCGGCTCTAAACGTTGAAGATCGGCAGCGCCACATTCGCCACCCACTGCTGTATAGGTCAGGCATGCTCCCACTTGATAGATCATCAACCAACATTCTTTGAACCTGCCATTCTCAACACTAAATGCGAGCTAGAATGCGACACGGCTCTTCGAGTCATGTGTCGGCGGTAGGGCAACGATAATACCTACCGTTACCCCAAAAATACTCACGCATGTCGCGGTACTGTAGGGGGCTGGTGTTGGGGCCATACCATGATTGGCCATACGCCAGCCAGTCCCTACCGCTCAATGCCGCGGTGCTAGTTCGAATTGGGTCTTTACACTCATATCGTTGTCTGGGTCCAGTCCAGTCCCTCGTCTCTGGTCTGCTATCAGATTGCGGTTTCCATCAACACTTCGACATACTTGAGGCTGTCTTCCCTGCTCTCTCAACATTCCCAGCAATGCAGATAGTGTGCATCAGCTCTCCGCATCGATCGATGACGAGCCCGATGGATAGGATCATGGCAGTCTCTCGAGGAATTGGGCGCCCAGCCAAGATCAGCGTCGGAGAAAAGCCCGTCAAACCGCGTAGCCGCCTCCCCGACACTGAGACGAATCAGCGGTGGTCTTGTAGGCATGGTCCGCTGCAGAGTTTGTCAGCGGTCTCAATGGCAATCGCGGCAGAGCGCCTTAAGAGGTTATCAACGGACTCGAGGTCCGCAAGTGACGTCGCAGGTATCAGAGATTGTGTATAGGACTGCTTGGGGGTTAGACGAAGTGAGCATCCAGGTCTCGTCCTGTCTTCGCGGATGTAGTCTCTTCCTCCATTTAGCCGAGATTGCAGTCTTCCTCTATCTTGCAAGAAACATCTAACGCTCCACCCCAACGACTTACCTTTGCACAAGCAACGCCCAATTGACAGCCATTGTCATGGACACTGTACTGCCAAATGCCCAGTCCTCAGCCGTATTCACCGGCATCAACTCTGGATGGGGCCCTTTTCCCGACAACTATGCCGCCACCTATGGGTCTTTGGATTTCGCGGACGCAGATTTATCGATGCCACTGAGCGGAAAACATTGATGAGAAAGAGAACGACTGCACTGTGGTTGAGACGAAAGGGAGTGATGAACGTAGCAAGAGCAGAGAGAAAGAGACGCTCCAGCCCCGTTTGCGGCATGCAATGAAGGTATCGTGCGGGTAGATAATACCGTGGTGGTCTTGGTCGAAGCATAGACAGTGTTGCTGTAGAACGGTTTCCGTCTTGCGCATTTCCGCCCAGCCACCGTCTGTATTGCCGTGCGGGTGCTGCCTGTCGGCAGCAATAGAAGCTCTTACAGTGCCAGGGTCCACTAACTCGTCGCCTTCAGATGGTATGTATGGCATGCGATCAAGGGTGACAGGAGCCGTATCGATGGCGACATCACTACTCATTTTCTTGACCTCTATATTATTCACCATTGGCACAGCGTAGTACCAGAATCACTCCAAGGGGTTTCAAGCCCATCAGGTTGTCAAGCGCCGTCTTCCCAAGATGGATGTCTTTGAATTCCTTCCTGATTTTAGGGTGGTTGTGTGCAAGCTATGTCGGAGCGCTATATGTCCCTCAGCTATGAGAACGCATCTTCGGCGTTCGCACGTTCGGTATAACTCTAATCTGGCATCGAGATCGCAGATTCGAACATTTACCAATGAGATACTCCCGAGACTTATGGAATTTCCTCTTCTTGACTCGCGTAACGAGCCGGTAATCTTATCTGCAATAGAACAGACACCGCTTCCCCATCTGCGCGTCTACAATGGGTCTGGCTGCAGCTACTGCTCTGTCATCTTGCAAGCGGTCGACAAAATACGCAGCCATTATAACATTGCGCACGCGCCGGAAAGAAGAATTCGTGGCGGAGGTAAATGCTCTGGATCCCGCACTGTCCGTGACCACTTAGAGCGCGAGCACTTCGGAGACAAACCACCTCGGGAAGCTGTCAAGTTTCAGCGCTTCTTTCAATCCGGAGCTGGGAGTTCTGGACTTCTTATTAACCAACATGAGGAACAGCCTTCGGACAAGATAAAGCAGGCACGCAAAGGACGGAAAGAAGCAACTCTGTCACGAACGAAGTTTTCAATACTCTTGATGCTCTCGAACTTGAACATGCACAGGGAGAGTCCATGTTCCAGCACGCTCCCACCAAGGCGCAATTGTCTCCATGGTTGGAAAGAACTCGATGGCCGAGCTTTCTGAACGGCGTATCTCTACACGAAGCTGCCCGCCTTATGCGACAGCCTGACAAAACGGAGCCAGTGCTATCGAAGTCGTTTTATCGATTGACCGCTTGGCCGAGGCTGCCTATACTTCTGTCAAACAGGATAGAATTAACTTTTTCTCAGAAGTGCATCAGCTCCTTTCTGCCGATTAAGAAAGCGTACAAACTCCAGGAATCCACATAGCACCGCTACAAAGACTTATGGAAGCGACTTATCTGCTTCGCCTACCGATCTAGCGGCTCCACCGAAGTGCCACAGCTTCGGCATCGACTGACTAGCCGGCAGACGGCCCTATTCGATGAGCTTCTCGCTGTCACCAAAGGCCTACTTGACAGACACCCGGTAGGTGGGGGATCTCCGACTGAATCTCTAGCGCCATACCTTACACGACGGGTAGACGACCTGTGTCTGGAGTTATGTATCGCTGTACTCGACCATCAACTGAAAGTAGATATTTTTGAGAGCGCCGTGCTCGCATTTCTTGCAGTGTCGGGGATGGATACCGCCAAATCAACTTTCTTCGAGGCACCGAATTATACATCGAAACTATCCGGTTTCATCAATATCGGCCAAATGCTTGTCCTCGAGAAAGCTGTCCGGGAAGTGGAAAGTGGTATGGTCGAAAATGCGTTGGATCCTCTCGATGAAATGAAGGAGCGATTCGTGACTATCAATAAGTGTACGCCATTTAGTTGGGCAGTATCGACAAGATCATTTGGTAAGAAGATCCGGGATAGCGTCACGTCTTTGAGGTATATCAAGCGGTCTGAAGACGAACAGACCGTCTTTTACAAGGATGCCGAACTCCGGATTGATGCGTTCCGCAAATTCGTTGCAGTGCAGATGTAGCAATCGCAAGGCCTTCTTTCAAACCTGTTCATGCTTGACCTTGAAGAAAATCGAGAGGACGTGATACCTGCAATTTTTCTCCATCGCATCCCTGACAATCCCACTGTCACTGAACCTGGCTGGAATTTTCTCCAAGACGACCGAAACAATGCTGTACTTCCTTGTAAACGGCGATGGCTACTGGGTCGAGTATTGCAGATTGGCAAGCTACGAGAAGAGTCCACATATCCCAATGACTCCAAGAAGTTGGTTTGGGATAAGCAGGCAGTACGAAGGTACTATAAACGGGTCGACATGTTTCTGGAGCGACTGTTACTATTGATCCATATCGTATCAGGGCAGCCGGCACGACGAACCGAGATGACAGGTCTACAGCACACAAACTCCACATTCCGTCGTAATGTGTTCATCGAAGACGGTCTAGTCGCATTGGTCACGTCATATCATAAGGGCTATACATGCACCGGTTCGACCAAGATCATCCATCGATACCTACCCTAAGTAGTATAGCGCAAGGAACGCGGGTCGCGTTCTTTGCCACCCCTGCCCCGCGGCGCTTGCCGCGCTTTCTTTCTGTCCCGCCCGTCCATCCCTGCACCTTCAGTCATCCTCTCAATCTATATGATACAATAGTGCGAAGATTGACGCTTCTCGAGATGATTTTGCGCGCTTTTCACGCGCGACGCGACGTCCTCGCGCCCGCGTCAAATTGCTCGACGCAAAGTTCTAAAGCGGTGTTGACATTCGTATCAAACAATCCTTCGCCCCCTCATTCAAGCCTGCTGATACAAGACTAAGCGAAAGATATGACGACCGCGGCAGAGGTGTTTCTGTATGTTTCAGATCACAAGATTGCTGTCTGCAAGTCTTGCTGCTATGCCGTCTGGCCCGATCGAGTCCGCGCCCATCTTAGGGATATCCACAAAGGCCTGACTGCAAAGGAAAGGGCGCCAATCGTCCAGGAGGTTCACGGCTGGCCAGGTCTTGTCCGCTTTGGTGGGCGGATCGAACTGCCACAGGTCCTTGATGAACCCATTGCAGGATTGTCTATCTTCACTGACGGAAAGCGGTGCCAGCTGGATCCTGGTGACTGCATGTTCATCTGCCGCAACATCAAAGTGATGAAGAAGCATTGGCGAGATGTGCATACATGGAGTGTGGCTGGGGGAAGAGGGGGCTCCAGAGCGCCAGGTGTTGTGGAAGCTATGTCGCAGAGACAAGCCGACGCATGGACACCTGTGCGTTGTCAGCGGTTCTTCGCCTCGGGACAACACGCTGGGTACTTTGAGGTGCGCCCGGCACGCATTGGACAGAGTTCAGAAGCTCGATTTGAAGCATCTGGCCCTGATACCCTGGTTATCGCTGTTTTACAGGACCTTGCAGTCCTTGAGAGAGTGCAGCGTGAACGCGCCGAGGTAGTGTCTGACGATCCAAGCCTAAAGGAAGTTTCCCCTTGGCTGCAGCTGACGCGTTGGCCCTCATATCTACAAGGGTACAAGTTGAAAGATGTCGCAGTACTGCTGGACCAGCCGAATGAACAATTGGAGCCCGTGTTAGTCGCCCTCGGAGACAGTCTTGAGCGTCTGGTCGATGACGCTTACAATTCGGTCTGCAGTGACAGCATTAATGCCTTCGACCAGATACATATCAACAGTTTCCTTCATCGACCACGCGCGACTGACCGGCCATTGTTTGTGAAGCTACAAAAGTCAACATGGCGGCAATACATCAAGATTTGGAAGGCTCTTCTATACTTCGCTTACCGTACCACCCGACAGGATCAACGGATTTTGCTCCGCCATCAGCTCACTGTGCGACAGTCGGCCTGTCTTGAGGACACTATCGAGAGCGGAGAACAACTGGTCCGGTTGTCTACTGGCCGAGCAGACACAGATGGGCAGATTGCCACGAGTCTGAGGCGTGCAAGGAATGACCTTGATCACGCGTGTCTTGCGCTGTGCATTTCACTGCTGGACCATGATGTCACTGGCGACCTTTTTGAGAGCACGATCATAGCTTTCTTTGCCGTCTTAGCGATTGACGCTGGAAAAGGTATACTAAAGGAAGCCTATCACTTCACACCCAACCTCTCTGGTTTCATCAAGATTGCACAGATGTTAGTCATCCAAAAAGCCGTCATTAGTGCTCGAGCAGATGGGGGCGCAAGACCAGCCGATCTCCTTGACGAAATGCGAGAGCGCTTCTTGACAAATGGAACGCGATCGCCTTTCAGCTGGGCTAGCAGACTACGAGTGTACGGCAAGAAAGTCCGGGATTCAACAACATGCCTAGGCTACATCTCATGGTCGGACGATGAGCGCACCGTCTTTTACAAGGGAATATGCAACATCAATATCGGTTCTTTTCGCAGTTTCGTTCGAGCCTCGGTCCACAAAGCCCAGTCTCAGCTTGGCGATCTTCTATTACTCCACCCTGAAGAAAAGCGTGAGGACCTGGGAATTCAGTTCCAGATGCATCGCATTATCGACAACCCTACCGAAAATGAGAAAGGGTGGAACTTCCTGCACCATTCTGGGAACCTTAGCAAGGAGCTACCGTATCGTGATACTTGGCTCCTAGAGCGAGTGTTGAACACGCCGTGGTTGTGAATGAATTCATGTGTTCAGGAGGTACAAGGCAGCAACCCAAGTGGAGCCAAAAGAACTTTCAGCACTATTTGGCAAATGTCGACTTGTTTCTCGAGCAGCTACTATTGCTCATACACCTAACATCGGGTCAGCCAGCCCGTGGGACTGAGATTCTGAGTCTACGGCCTGCCAACACTCTGCATGGTCACCATAGAAGTGTGTTTGTTGACGGTGGGATGGTGAATACAGTAACGACCTACCATAAAGGCTACAGCACTACTGGTAACACCAAGATAATCCATCGCTTCCTACCTAAGGAGGTTGGTGAACTGCTCGTGTACTATCTCTGGCTCGTACAACCCTTTTGCAGGAAGCTAGAGATGCTAGTCTTGCGCAAGAGCGATCCGCCTTCGCCGTTCTTGTGGTCAAAATCAGGGTCTCATGATCCATGGGATAGCCAAAGACTCAGTCGAGTGCTTCAACGGGAGACAAAGGCATCACTTGGTGTGGCCCTCAACATTCCCGTATACAGACATCTGGCTGTCGCGATTTCACGTAAATACCTTCAATGCGGCGGCTTCAAGCGTGATTATGGAATTGAAGAGTCGACATCTGACAGACAAGGTTCCCATACATCATGGACCGCAGGTACGACCTACGCTCGAGCTCTCGAAGAGGCTGCAGGGCATGTTGAGGCGAGGAAGACAGAATATCGCAAGGTCAGCTGCGAATGGCATGAATTCCTGGGTTTCACGCCAAGCTCTCTCCCTCCTCGAAAGCGCCCGTTAAGTGATATAACAAATCGCACACAATCATCGATCAAGAAAGTAAGGCACGATGTCAATCCTACGAAAATGTAACTATGGGAGGCACGGGCCACCAAATATGGCAGAAGGGGCAGATTCCATGATAATCAATTGGGGGCAGAAGTAATGGATAAGAAGTGCAGGTTTTGAATGCCCCAAATTTTGGCAAGCACTATTGAAGTAGTTGTAATGGTATGCCCGACGGAGTTCAATATTGAGACGTGGAAAGCACAATGTGAAATTCAATCGCATTTTTAAAATCCGGGCATTGTCTTTGATGTTCGGGGTTGTTGAGGGTTAGGGTTGCAAGTGGACACACTGCAGTAAGCGGCGGTGGCCAGATGCCCGTGAAAGAGACGGTCGAGGAATATTTGCTAACAAAGGCGCAAATAATGTTGCGTTCGAGCTGGAAGCTTTGCTAAAGCGCACGCCATACGTTAGCTTATCTGGTCAGCCAGATCGATAGCGCCACATTGACTAGAATGGTGAAAATTCTGCGACAGAGGTAGTGTAGCTGAAGGCACAAGGGATTGGCGCGCGCAATTACGAAAGAAAGAAAAGATGTGAACCATAGAAAACTATACCATAATAGACGCTTTTGAGAGTTTGTTCGTACACTTCCAGAATTTTCAGATCATTGTTTGTAGAGATTGCAAGTTTGCAGTGGTTCCGGACCAAATCAAGGCGCATCTCAGCCAAAGTCACCAGACACTAACAGTGAGCACCAGGAAAGGATAATCGAACAAGTGGAAAAACTCGACCACGTCGCGTACAGGTCAGAGGACGTCGTGTACCCCGCGGCCGAACAGGAAGCGATCCAGGAGCTCGGCCCGGTCATCAAGCAATGCTTACAGTGCAAGGCGTGCGGATTGCTGAGGGAGAGCAGAAAGGGAATCGAGACGCACTGTAGAAAGGAACACGGCTGGAACAGCACCAAAAGCAGAGGACGTCGAGGGAGTTTGAGGAGTCGACCCGCCGCAAACCAGCCGTTCACGGAAGGTCACTGCTGTCAGAGATTCTTCAAGTATGCGCAGTGGACTAAGCTCTTCAAGGTGCTAACGCCAGCGCCACGGATGCAAGCAAGCGGTCACGGCTCCGAACCCGATACCAGGGTGCAGAAGTTGACAGATGAGGTAGCAGATGGACTAAAGAGGAAGCTGCGGGAGGTGCACCATCACAGGAAGGTGAACGTCAGCGATGTCAGGTCCGAGATGGATCCATGGCTGGAACACACCAGCTGGGCTCACCTTCTGGCTGGGTTTGAGAAAGAAGAGCTGCGGGCTAGTCTGAGTGCGGCGCCAAAGCTTGAGGCGGACGAGCGGGGGATAGAGAGCGTGGATGAAGAAGAGGAGGCGATCGAGAGAGCTTGCAGAGCGACCGGCAGGGTGATTAAGAAGGCCATGGACGTCAGCAGTCCGCGGACGATCCCAAGGTCCGCTCTTCACTACGTGAACAGGAAAGAAACCGGGGCCGCGAACAACGAGACTCCATTCTACAGTAAACACGAGGCCAGTACGAAGAAGAAATACTCCAGGGTCTGGGTATCAATGCTGAGATATCTTTGGAGGAGTCAGACTTGGGAGAACAAGCCAGACTACACGTTGACGGA
>MSJI02000830.1:37989-90007 GCA_001931905.2 Cladosporium sp. IMV 00045 | reverse complement strand
TCTTTCTTCATCTCATGGCTATCCCGGTTCCAGCCGTTGAAGTCGCCGATGAGGTATGCGCGGAGAGCATTGGAAGCCCACTCTCTGTATGTGATTGTGTTGTCGGGAGCGACGGTGAAGCCAAATCGCTCATATCCGCGTGAGAACTTCTCCAGGCCACCCTCGTGGGCATCCAGCTTCTTGATCCATTCCTGAGCTTTTGAGTAACGAGAGCGAAGGGCGCCGGAGAAGGGCTCGAGCCATGGGTCGAGACGGACAACGCCTGGGAGAAAGAGTGTCAGTATGGTAGGGAGAGTGCTGGTCATGTAGATAGAGATAGGACTTACCAGTGCCATCGTTGGGCACCTGGTCGTTGGCTGGGGCACTCTGCACGCTGTTCTCCGAGGTCTGGTTTAGCGGGTCCATGGTGGGTGGTCTTCTGGTGTTGTGAGTGGTGTTGTGAGGTGTGATGGGTCAATGTCGTCAGACCAAGGTAAGAAGGCAGTCGCTCAAATTAAAATACAGAAGCAGTAGGTAGCTTGGGGAGAGGTTCTGGAGGTGGAGGTGGAGGTGGAGTTTGAAGTGGAGGAGCAGAAGGCAGAGGAGGTGAGGGTTGTAGTGGAGAAGAAGGTAAGGCAGGGTGAGGTATATGATAAGAGAGGGGAGGAGTAGGGACCTACACCACCTCTTGTATGAAGATCAGGACAAGGTAGAGGCGAGGCAAGGCAAGGTGAGGCAATTGGCGATGCCCCGCTAAACACAGGCCTCTGCACACGAAGGGCTGGGCCGTCGTTTGCTTGCGAGCTAAAAGTGATAAAAGGCTACGGGCCAGAAACGATGAGCTGCAGGAGCGCGTGTGCGTGTGTAGGCACAGGCCTGGACTGTCGCTCTCATCCATCGGGAATCGCAGTCGCATGCAGACTGACGAGGAGAACGATGGTGGTGGTGTCTCTTGTTTTTGTCGGGCGACTCCAGACTGGCACCAGCTCAACACCCGCCAACTTTTGCCCCAGGTCCACTACTGCACTCGGGTTGGTGTGTGCTAACAGCCCGCGCTACTGCCACCAACCGCCCCAGAAGCGCCTCAGCAGTCTCACTCCGCCCATGTTTGCTGCAATCATCGTGTCACTGGGAAATGTTTGACGGGGTTGTCAGAAGTAGTGGTGGTGGGTGAGGCGTCTTCTTCTTCTTCTTCTTCTTCTTCTTCTTCTTCTTCTTCTTCTTCTCAAGATATGCATAAGCAACATGATATCCATTGCTACATTCTTCATCACAAAACAACACACGACCAACTCCCTCTCAACTTAATCTCAATCTAATCGGACCTTTCCCCAAACGCAAAGTGGAGGAGGGGCGGGGTGTCAACAGCATGTTCGGTCAAAGCTCCTTGCTTGTTTCCCTCCATGATGATGTGACGTTTGCCGACAGCGACACCGGAGATACCAGACTGCTTGTCCTCGACCTGATAGCTATACACGCTCTCACATGAAGGCACTGCTACTACTATAGTCACATCGTCAATTCATGATTGCATTCCACTTGGTTCAAACAGTTTGATTTATTTCACTCACACCTCCACTCTCACACATGCCCTCTCTCCCATCATGCCCACCTTAACCGCCACCGTCTCACCCCAGGCCCGACATTCCTACATCACCATTTCATACATCCTCCGAAGACATTTGACCACCTCTGGCCCCCGACGAGATACCTACAATCGATCGGACTTCACCAATCAACCATACACCGGCATCTACGAAGCTGGCGGGCCAACCGAAGGCCCTCTTCGCGATGCGAGCAACATCGGTGCTCCACGCATCACACCAACAATTCTAAAGCAACACCTCGATCAATTCGTTGTCGGTCAAGAGCGTGCCAAAAAGACACTCGCCACAGCAGTATACAATCATTACCAGCGCATACAAGAACTACAACGCCGCGACGAAGAAGAGGAGGAGTTGGCGGCGCAAGAAGAGCGACGGCGCTTGAGGCATAGACACACCACCCATCCTGTCGAAGGTAAAGAGGGCGAGCTCAAACGAGGCATTGCTGTGCCCTCGCTGACGAAAGACTGGGAAGATGAGTTCCCTGGGCAGCAGAGGACGGTCGAGCTGAATTCATGGCCGCCCGCAGACCCACGTCTGTCGAATCAGCCAGAGCACGATGAACTTGACCCTTCGCCGCTGCTCGACCAGAGTCCGCTCACGATCGACAAAAGCAACATTCTGTTGCTGGGTCCCTCCGGCGTGGGAAAGACCTTGATGGTGAAAACCCTCGCGCGAAGCCTTCAGGTGCCCTTTTCCATCTCCGACTGCACACCTTTCACACAAGCAGGATACATTGGCGAGGACGCCGATGTCTGCGTACAAAGATTGCTGGCCGCGGCAAACTACGACATCGCCAAAGCTGAGCGTGGGATCATCTGCCTTGACGAAATCGACAAGATCGCTACAGCCAAAGTAAGCCACGGCAAGGATGTGAGCGGCGAAGGTGTGCAGCAGTCATTGCTCAAGATCATCGAAGGCACTACGCTGCAAATCCAAGCCAAGCAAGAGCGTGGTAGTGGTTCGCCCAACAGAGGTGGCACAAGCCAAGGATATCCGACTAATAGTCCATTATCCGGAAGCAATCTGGGCCAGCAAAACTCAGGAGGAAGCCAGAAGGGCGAAACCTACAACGTCAAGACAGACAACATCCTGTTCATCTGCGCCGGCGCCTTCAACGGCCTACACCAAATGGTGCTCGACCGCATCAGCAAGGGCAGCATAGGATTCGGCGCCACCGTCCGCGCATCACCAGGCTCCTCATCCGACTCGACCGCGCACGAAACCCTCCTTGAAGGCGAAGACGAGCTATTCGAACAACACCTCCCATACTTCGCCCCATCCACCCAAGACTCCACACCCGCCAAGAGAGTCTACAACACCCTCGACCTCGTCGAACCGCAAGACCTGCAAAAATACGGCCTCATCCCCGAACTAGTCGGCCGCATCCCCCTCTCCTGCGCCCTCAGCAGCCTCGACGTCGCCGCCCTCGTCAAAGTCCTCACCGAGCCGCGCAACAGCCTCCTCAAACAGTACGAGCAACTCTTCCACCTCTCCTCGATCGAGCTGCGCCTCACCTCGGCAGCTCTGCACTCCATCGCCACCACCGCGTCCAAAATGGGCACGGGCGCGCGCGGTCTGCGCACGGTGATGGAACGCCTGCTCGCCGACGCCATGTTCGAGACGCCCGGCTCGAGCGTCAAGTTCGTCCTCATCACCGGCGACGTGGCGGACAAGAAGGCCGCTGCTGTGTACTTCCGCCGCGGGCAGCAGGGGAAATTCCAGGCTGCCATTGCTGCCGAAGAGGAGGCTTGGGAGGAGCGCAGGAAGTTGGAGGAGGCGAGCGGTGAGAGCGAGATGGAGAAGAGGGCGAGAAATAATTCGAGAGGGGGCGCGGCGAGGACGTTTGAGGAGTATCGCGAGAAGGCTACGGCGGCGGGATTCTAGGACTGGCAAGTGAAGACTGTGATTACGATCATTGAAGCGTTGAAAGGTTTCGCCGCAGTTGAGGCCTGACATAGGCTGGAGCGGCCAACATGGGCATTGACGGCGGAGTTAAGAAGTTGCGCAAGAACAGTCTTTCTCGAAGCAGGTTGGGGGAGCATCGAAAGCGCCCGCTCAGCTCCTGGATGGTCTGAAGCCACCGTGGGATCGAACACAGTGTGCCTAACCCGCGTATGGACAGTCAAGTCGAAGACAATCAACTGTCTCTCAGGACGCAGACTCGTCTGGGTCAAAAGCCGCGCATCCGGACTGCGAAAATTCGAAGCGAAGTCTGGCCATACCAACAAATACAAGGAAGGAAGGCACGCCAGCCGCTCCTTCCCACCCAGCCAAAGGCATGTAAGTGAACAAATCTCGCAACCTCGCAACCACCCTCACCAACGACCACACACCCACCACACGCCCAGGCCAACCCTCGGCCCACTCTCGGCCCACCAACCCTACCGTCAGCGGAACCCGTCCGACCCACCCCAAAAAATTCCGAAAAAATTCGCCAGCAACCTTCCCCAGTCGTCTTCACCCGCCCATCCGCTCCCCGACAACATCAACACATCCCTTGCCGGGGTAGCTCAATCGGTAGAGCGTGTGGCTCTTATATAACAGCTAAAGAGATCAACCTCAAGGTCGTGGGTTCGAGCCCCACCTTCGGCTATTCCTATATCGAAGCCCTTCCAGGGCAGCTGTGATTTTTGGATTTCTTTTTGGAGGGGCTCATGGGTAGCAGACGAGGACGGGGTCGGAAGGCGTGACTGGATTTGCTCCGGTTGTATGTCAACACAAAGAAAGCATTTCGAGAGGAAGGGGAAGGGAAGACATCTCTCGTTTTGTGTGCTGCGGCGTGGCATTGGTGTGAATTTGTGGGAGGGAGAGGGAACTGACCCGCCGTTGGTTTGACAGAGATGTCGTTTGGCGGTGAGGAGATGGGGGTTTGTTGCTGCCGTGTTTCCCCCTCTGCTGCCTACTACCACCTATGGGCATGGGAAGAAGCGTTTGATATGGGTTGTTCATGATTCAATGCTTAGTCACAAATGACGTTTTTTCTCACATATTCGATCTGGACAGTTCTGCATGATCTGTTGAGTCTGTCTAATCATCCGTTGTCTGGTCTGAAAGCGTTTGGTTGTAGTGGTGGCGTAGTCCATCTTCGTGTTGTTGCATCTCTCGCTTGGGTTTCATCGATTTCTTCGTACTTGGTCGTTGTGTATGTGACTGCACAGATGGGAGGGAATCCACTTGGGGAATTCTAGGTGCCTTCAGGCGAAACAATGAAACTCGTCTTAACATTTCATGCTATTCGTCCATCCTTTCTTCTCAATCCATCAGCCCTTGAGCAGCAAAGTGGGCCAAATCAACACTCATGGTCAATCAGGATCCAAATCCTCAATGCCCGATTAATCTCCACCACCATCATCACCACCAGCGTCCATTCCATCATCATATCTGCAAATCACACAAGTCAGCATTTTCAACCCAATTCAATCGCAATCATCATCTTGTGCGACAAGATCGCAAGAAAAACTCACCCATCCTGATAAGCATCCTGCTCATCGCCACTATTAGCCATCATACCCCCCATCATCATACCCCCCATCATACCCGCGCCGAGACCCAGCGCCGCGCCTCCGCCCGCTCCCAACCCGCCTCCCTGCCTCCTAGGCGGCTGCCCGTACATGCCCTGCTGCGGGTATCCGCCGTACATCGGCCCTCCGCCGTAGCCGCCTCCGTAGCCTTGCGGTGGGTAGCCGCCGTAGCCGTGTGGTGGCCCGTAGCCTCCTTGCTGTGGGTATCCGCCTCCGTAGCCTTGCTGGGGATAGCCTCCGCCGCCTCCGTAGTGTTGCGGAGGTCGCTGGCCGCTGCTGCTGCCGCCGAATTTGGAGGAGAGTTTGGAGAAGAGGCCGCGTTTTTCTTCGCGAGGGGGGAGTTGGCTCGGCGCGCCGCCGTAGGGGCTCGGACTGCCTGTTGCGCCGGGAGGGGGACCGCCAGCTCCGCCGCCGTAGTAGCTGTCGGATGCGCCGCGGGAGCTGGACGCGCCGTGTTGTTGCTGGAGTTGCTCCTGCTGCAGTCTGCGCGCCATGGCTTCGTCGCTTTCTACGCCGGGGCCGGGGCCCGGGGCGGGACTGCCGCCATAGGGGTTGTTGCTGGCAAAGGAGGAGGCGCTTTTCTCAGGGTAGGCGGCGGGTTTGGAGCTTTGGTCGATGTAGGCGGGGGGAGCGCTTTCGGGGGGTGGCACTGGACGGCTTTCTTGCGGGTAGGCGGGCTCGGTGGGCTTTTCCCACGTCGTCTCTTTGGTCACCGTGTTGGCGTAGAACCACGCTTGGTATTGCTCGTTCCAGATCGCTTTCCAGCCGGCGGGGAGCTGGGGTGGTGGTGGGCCCTGGGGAGGTGGGAGTGCATGGTTAGCTTTGTTGTTGCTGGTGGTGGTGGTGCTTGTTGCGCTGCTACTGCGGCTCTGTGGGTTCTTGATTTTGTGCTGTGCGCTGTGCGCTGTAGCGGTGTGGTTACACGTGTCTCTGACTGTTAGTGTAGACCGGGGTCCGGGTAAGGCTTACTGCTGGCGGCGCGAAATCGGCCATGGTTGTACTTGTATATGCAGTACAGATGTTTTGAAGTTCTGTTGACTGTCAGGTGTATGCGACAGCGACAAGTCGATTGTTGCCTTGATACGAGTGGCGAGGGTCTTTCTCTTCGCGAGAACGTGGAGAAGACAACCGGCCTTGCCCGGTTATATACACATTCTTCTTGTGGTTTCGGCGCGCGCCTTCTAGTCGTGCCGTTAATCTCTTGGTGCTTTCGTCATGATCGCTTGGTGGGGGCGCAGCCGTGCGAGGTCTGGGGCGGGGCAAAGCCAAGGATGGGAGAAGAGGCGAGTGGCAAATGGTCGAGATTCTTGTTGCCTTGTTCTGTTGGCGCTCACTTTGTCGAGATGGATTGACATTGATAACTCGATATGGCTGGTCTTATGTGTGATTCCTCGATCGTTCGAGCTTGCACGAGCAAGAGCGCATGAAGCATATCAAAGAAGGCTATAGTCGATAATGACTCGCTCTGCAGCTGTCTTTGGCCCAGCTTTCACACGCGGAGAAATAACCTTGGAAGGCTTACCGTGGTTCAGGTAGAAGCATGCATGCATCTTCAGCCTTCTCTGTGGCGGTAATGCGGCATGCGGACGATCGCAAGCGATTATGCAGAATGGCAATAGCATAGTTCAATCCCTGTTCTGCCCCATGCATCAAGAAGGAGACGGCATAGAGACAGGCGTTCGTGGTGAGAACACAATAAAGCGAGACAGTCTGCCGTCTTCAAGGCATGCCTCTTGCTGCCACTTGGGCTGGTTTGGGAGCACGACAATATTCGCAGCGTATTGAGATAGTAAGGCCTCTAGATGGCTGAAGTCACCTGCCCCTGCCGGCAGCTATTGCACTCTTGTCGTGCTGGAATATGTTGACTCCAGTAATGAATGATTGACCAAGATTTCAAGATATTCAGTGACGGTACTAGGCTACCTACGCTTCAAAAAGACACGTGGTACTCAGACGTGTTGATAACTTTTCCGGACTTTTCGTATCTGCAACAAATGTCAATTGCGTACCTAGTCTTCTTATTTCTATGATTATCCAATAGTTCACGTCTCTTTTCCAACATCCTCCATCAAAGCACAGGACAGCAAGACTGACTCTCAACGGCCGGATCGGACCGGACCCAAGGTTCTGGAGGCTGGACTTCTCACGTGTGTGGTCGCTGGGAAAGAAGCCACGGAAAGAGCAGCCACAGCGAGAGAGAGAGCTCGGGAACTTTAGTGTGGATCCACCCGCCGCTTTGAGCTTCCCGACGCCTCCAAGTCGTCCCTCGTCGTCGTGCTTGCGCGCGCGTTGCCCTGACGGACTTCGCGCGCATCTTGTCCCGCCAGCCCATACCACTGTATCTCTATTCGCACCTCATCCAACTTATCGCATCCGGCAGCTTGCCGAGAGGCTTCTTGGGTGACCTCTCTTCGCTGCTACTTCGCTAACTACGCGCCACTTCAGCCCGAGGAGCGTTATGGAGAAGCCGCTGACAGCAAGAGCTATTCGTGTCCAGTCGAGCAATACTCCTGCGTAATTGCTCTCTCTACCCGCACTGCCCCTACCTGCCTCTTGTTCCCAAGCATCCTAGTGAGTTTCACTCTTCCAGCGCCAGTCACTCGTTCCGCAATGGCGCTCTATCAAATGACACCTCAACCGCCACAATGCCGCGGAAGAAGTACCGTGCGCTGGACTTACAGCAACTGACTTTGCCGTCCAGATCTACAACATCCCCATTCTACAACACAAGCGACGCCCCCGCGAGGCACGATTCTTTCTCTTCACAATCCGCCGGCGATCGCTTACAAAAACTCTTGGACCCGGGATCCAGCCCACCGCTTGAACTTCCAGACACTTGTATCTTAACTTCCTCCTCGAGGCGAGCCCTCGAGCTACTCCGATTTGGATCTTTGAGTACATCAGCCTCCTCAACTTCTTCCAAGAACGAGGGTCTCTCGCTTGAGCATTCTCCAAGGCTCCCCTTTATCTTGGACACTGACTTTCCGCCGCTAAACCGGAGCTCGTCGAATTTGCGAGACTCTGTCGACGACTCTCTTGAAACGCGCCTCGTGACATCGCCAGAGCGTCTTCAGCGTTCCAGATCACTCGAGCCGATATCGTATTCCTTCCTGAATCCCAGAACTCGGTCTTGGCGCGCTTCTCCCCTTCAAACCGTCTCTCTAGAGCGAGAAGAGGTTGATCCGCAGCCTACCTGCAACTCCGATCCGGTTGAACCCACGACTCGATTTTTGGCAGAATATCAAGCTACCACTGCGCTCAAAGGGCAGCGTCGCGTGTTTACCGAGCCTGGAGACCGTCGGGGTCGGAATGATATGGCCTCTGCCTTCCCGCAGATGTCTGGAGATGCGAGGCGGCACTACCCATCGGGCTCCAACCGATATGAAAACCGTCCGCCTGTAAATCGTCAAACTCCCTGTAAAAATGGGCCACTTTGTAGAAAGTTCCAAGAAGGTTCGCTTTTGTGCGCTTGCCTATTATACGCGTCCCCAGTACGCTTACCATTAACAGGGACTTGCCCATTCAACCATGACTTTTCCTCTTCCATGACTCCAGCAAATGGACTCGGCACGTTAGTAATCCCGCTCTCCGCATTCTTCTGGCATTTGCTGAGTTTCCACTAGGACAAAGACCAAGTCTTTCAACGTCGAGTCGCCTTCTTTCACACCAAAGACACTTGCAGCGCAGCCTGCAATCACACAACCCAAGAACATGGGAATATCACCAAAGGCGGCTGCGGCTGCAGCATTTACCCCTCGGGGCTCAGGTACGCCAAAGCCCGGCCGTAAGGAACGTCGGGTCGCGTCGCGAGGCTTACAGCTCGAAGGCACCGTAACACCAGCATCCACGTCGCACTCGAAAGCACCATCGAACGAGTTCGTCCCTCAACAAAGCTTTCAGAACACATTCCAAGAATTTGTGCCACAGAACTTCGTGACATCGCAGCAGGTGCGTGAATGAGACTGGGACGATCTGCATGGGCTTCACTAACATCACCAGGTGGATCAACAACCGCAGTTGGGCAACCAAATAAATGCATTCGCGGACCCCTTTCTAGCCAGCCAGGCTCTCCAAAGTCTTGATGGCAGTCAGGCCACCATCAACCCGTACGCCGATCCTGCACCTGCTGTTGGTGCTCAGGCATTCTTCCAGGACACTTCAAGCTTCAGACACCCATTGAACTACCATCTATACGCCTCGCTCGGTCCTCGCCGAGAACAAATAACGCCGTACCAGCGAGCAACATCCGACTTCTTCATCCCCGACGACCTTCGGGAGGACCTTCAGCGAAAGGCGGAAGCAACCCTACAGACGTTCCCTAACAGCACGTTGCCACAAAATGTGGACAATCACTTCCACTCTCTGGTCGCTCTTGACACTGTGAACTCGCGAACTACTACCACATTTGGATACCCAAGCTGGATATACAAAGCTACATCCAGCATCGATGGGAACACATATGCGCTGCGCAGAATCGAAGGATTCCGATTGACAAGCGATCAGGCTATCAATACCAAAGTAGCTTGGAAAAAGGTCAGCAACGGCAGCGTCGTCCGCGTCCATGATGCATTTACCACACAAGCTTTTGGAGATCGCTCGCTTGTAGTTGTTCTTGACTACCACCCTCTGTCACAGACCGTGGCAGATCGATTCTTCTCTCGTGCAGCAGCCTTCAACAGGACCAACCAGATCGTTCCTGAGCACGAACTCTGGAGCTATATCGTCCAACTCGCCAATGCTCTGAAGGCCATCCACTCAAACGGCTTGGCAGCTAGAACCTTGGTCCCTTCCAAAGTTCTGATTACCTCTAAGAATCGACTTCGCCTGAGCGGTTGCTCTGTACTTGACATTGTACAATTTGACAACTCCGGACCCACGGTTGAGCAACAACAGGCAGACTTACAGGATCTCGGACGTTTGATTGTCGACATTGCAACGCGTAACTCAGTCGCACACAACAACCCTGCCAAGGCTTTGGAGCTTGTCAGTCGAAGCTACACCGACAGGCTGCGAGCATGTCTTCAATGGCTGCTCTCTCCGCCACAACTCGACCCACACAACCCATCCGACGAAGCCGTAGCCTCCAGCGCCGAATACAACGTCAACACCCTCATCAGCAACATTTCCGACCACGTCATGTCCACCTTCGACAGCAGCCTCTCCCACGACGACAACTTGACTTCGAACATGATGACCGAGCTCGAAAACGGCCGCCTCGTCCGCCTCCTCACCAAACTCAACGCCATCCTCGAGCGGCCCGAATCCTCCCCACCAACCGCCACCAACGCCCCGGCGCACTTGAACCAGCCCTCCAACGCCTGGAGCGAGACCGGCGAGCGCTACTACCTCAAACTCTTCCGCGACTACGTCTTCCACCAGGTCGACCACGACGGCCGCCCCGTCCTCGACTTGGGACATATTCTCACGTGCCTGAACAAACTCGACGCCGGCATCGATGAGCGCATTCAGCTCGTCAGCAGGGAGGAGCAGAATATTTTTATCGTCAGCTATCGCGAACTTAAGAGGGGCGTCGAGGCGGCGTGGGGGGAGCTGAGTCGTGGGGGAAGGAGGAGGTAGGCAGGTAGCTGCGTGGCTGGCGTTTCTGACAAAAATTCGCGCAGGCAAGGACGCGATGGGGAGTCAGTTCGGAAGTGCGGGTTCTCTGTTTTTGGACATGGACATTGAAACTGCGTGAGGTCTTGGGCAGCACAACAAGCAAGCCGTCGAAACAGTGTGCACGGGTAAGGAAGTACGCTAGCAGCAAGAAAGGAAAGATTGGGTAACGAAATACGACCTGCAGCAGAGGGAGGGGGAAGGAAGAAGGGTACTTTTCTGCTGCGTCTTGTCTTTTTCGCGCACGAGATAGAATTCTTTGTTGAGAGGAAAGAGAGAGAGAAATCACACATACATCTTTGAATTAGCCTTTGAGAGCAGAAGATTAATGACATGGGAAGATTCTGTCATGATGATTTATGAATGTTTGCAGTGTTTGTCAATTTAATCGGCGCGATGATCCTCTAGAGTTGCCAAAATGAGATGAGCAATCGTCGCAAGCAGCGGATCTTGCCACCCAGTGTCTGTTCATTTCAGACGTTTCTTGTCTGGTGGATCACACTGCTGAGTGCTGGCTCTTCTTAATGATTTTGAGATGATCTTGTCTTTCGCTGCGAGAGGCCGTTGCTTTGCATGCGCGAGACGAAAAATATCTCTTGTGACACCACAATGAGCGTCCTGTTCCGCTATAGCGATTTCGATTGATCCAAGTAATCTTGAGAAGTATCTTTAGTTTGACATTTTGCCCAGAGACAATGAGTGTCACATGCTGCATGGAGTTACGCCACACTTGATCGATCTGCCATCTCTAGCAGATTATTGTCTTGGTCTCAAGGGCTATTTGCATTGCAAAACGCAGCTACTAATTTGCATGCAATGTATTGCTTTCTGCTGTGAAGCTATTCGAAAAATTTGCTATAATTTCACATTAACATTCCTTATCATAAGCTAACTTAAGGTAGTTATAGCTATATTTCTGCTCTAACTAATTTATTAATAATAGAACTTCTATATAAGTTTATCTATAACTTAAAGTTAATTTAACTTATGAGATCTGATTATGAATTACATATGAGTGTAGTATAAAAGCCATATCATCAATTGAGGACCTCTGCCAGTCTCTCTCTGACTGTACTTCTCAGCGATTTGGTTGCGACTCATCAGAGCCCGAACTTTGGGTATTTAAAGTAAGTTGCTTTTGAGAGTGATCCAGCTGAAATGCCTCTCGGTTTGCATCGCTCATTGTATCCCATGAAACATTAATGATGCCTCAATTCGCCGATATGAGCAAGCTTCTAAGCAAATTGTTTTGCAAGCCAAGGCGCAATTCTACTGAAGTATTCTGGGAAGACCACATGCAAAGCTGAGTCAAATTGCACAATTTGACCTAATCTGATGCAAATCATGGTCTTAGGTGGCTCCCAAAAGCAAGAAAATCAGCTAAGACTTTGACCTGGATTGATCAATCAATTCAATGACAATCTCTGTCTTGGTCACAAACATTGGAATCTAATGACTAGCTGGCTTTGCACTGATCAGATTCACGTTTGGGAAGTAAGACTTTGCCACACCAAGTACTCTTCTTGTTTCTCAAACACTCAATTATTGCATGCAAGACAGACAAAAGAATCGACAAAATATCGATGAGCTGATTGGTTTGTGCTCAGCGATGATCTAGGTTGAATCTGTTGGTCATGCCTTTAGAAACTAACTGAACACTTCTGGCATTTTCAAAGTTCAACAAGTTATTTCCATCAACTGTGATCTAGCTCACATCTAAGATTCGCATCTGCAATAGTGTAAGAGCAGATTTATTCCACCAATGTCACTAAAGCTAGCTACCAAGCATTGTTGAACGATATATAGGCAATTTCAAGCTGAACGAGATTTGTCACTGGCACTGCTGGGAAGGAAGTCAGATGCTTTGAACATATGTGCACTCTGGGTGTGAAGTTATCAACCTACTATTGAGCTATTGGACTTCTAATTGCGTTTTTATCTGGAGAATGCATATATTTTATGTAGGCTTTTGCTTTTTACAAGTTTCCTAGTCTGGAGACTCCTGAGTTGCAAAACGCGGAACCCAAGAAACTGCGTTGTGCTCAATTCGTCTGGGCTTTGCCTTGCAGTGGTTGATATTGTTTGGGTTATAGAGTGCACTTGCCATGACAACCTTACAAATATGACTTAGTTGCTAACTTAGTCAAGTCAAGTCACCAAATCAGTCAACGTTGAAAAAGTGTTGTTTGATTCAATTCCCAGAGCAACTCAAAGCTGGACTGTCTTCTGGGGTTGGTTATTGATATGATCGAGTCAATTCAAGTTCACTCATCAGGTCATGTAGTTAAATACTGACTGGTCAAACCAAGAGACCACATGAGCTTTTGATTAAAGAATCAAGGTTAGAGCTGAAGCACATCACCACTGATCTGTATCACACGCGTTGGCAGTTAAATCTGCAGCTTACACTGAGAAGGCTCAATATGTGACTTCCAATGTAACTTAGGTGATCATATTCATCACAACTAGTGTCAGGCTTTCCAGATCTCTTTCCTGAACTCGAGTAACTGCAGATTGATCATGTCCGATCAATCTGTCAGTTGAATCATCACATGCTAAGCTATAGGCATGACAAGACAAAGTCATGAGTGCATAGTGACTCCAATGACTGCTTGCCTTGATGTTCTCAACTTGATTGATATGCAGGCATACCAAATGTAACAGGAATTACAGAAAACTGCAGATGTGAAAATCCTTTGTTTCAAACTCTCAGGTCGACTAGCAAGAGAATCGTTCTTGCGTCACTTTTTCAGCTAAGTGATCCAGTTATGAATTTCTCTTCTGGTTCGAGTTTTCACATTATTGAATGCTTCTTAGCGCTCTGTGATTTGAGCAAGCTGATGCTAGCGCATGGCATCAGATATGAAGACAAACTAAACTGACAATAGTGCTTTGGAATTTTCATGGGCTAATGAGGGAAGCACTCCTCTTGCTAATACTCCATTGTCAAAGGGTTATGGACTCTACTTGTTTGATTCAGTCAGAATATTCTCGACTTCAAGCTAATCAGCAAGTTGATTCTCAGGCTGAACTTAGGCTATTTTGAAGTCGATGGTGCTGTATTTGATCACACCTTGCAATTAAGTTACAGTTGCAAATATGTCTCATCACAAATTCTCTGTTTTATCAGATTGTGCTTTTAGAAAACCAACTGATTGTGCTTTGAGCTGAGCATTTTTGATGTTAAGAGTATACATTGAGTTTGAACTGGCTGATTTATTGACTCAACATCTGATGAGATTTGCACAGCTTGACCGAGTTGCAGAAACTCACCAATGCTCAAGAAAATGTGAGTTATCTTTGACTCTGTTGCTGTGTCATCACTTTTTGGCTGAGAAACCATTCTCCAGCTGTATATGTCCAATCAACTCGTTTCAGAACGAATTGACTGTAGGACTTGGAGTACTGAACTTGAAAGACATCTGAAACCAATACGAAACTATATTAGTGAGTGTTTAACTTGCAGCTAGGGTGACAGCAGCTGAATGTCAGGAGGTGGTGAAGTTCACTCACTGTCATTGACTGTTCAATAGTTGAGTCATAAAAGCTGCTGAGTCGCTCAGAATGCGATGTGATAGCTCTCTCTTTCTAATATTCGGCGCAATTCTAATTAGTTAACGACTTTTAAGAGTAAACGCGTCAAAGTGAAAGGGAATTTCTCATGCTCAAAACCGCATCATCTGATATTTGGCGCAATTCTAATTAGTTAACGACTTTCAAGAGTAAACGCGTCAAAGTGAAAGGGAATTTCTCATGCCCAAAACCGCATCATGAAGCTACAAAAGACCTATTGGTCATTGATGCTTTGCTCAGACTAGCTCAGCAGCTTTTCATCTCGGATGTGCATCTCGTGTAACTTATGTTGTATGAGCCCGATGCATTACCAATCATCCAGCGTTCATAGTCTCAATAATCAAGATGAGAAACTTACCCCACATATTGAGTTGTAATGCCATCTTTGAAGCGAGTCCAAGGACTAAGTTAACATGACATGTCAAGACAAATGGTTTCCAATGCTGTTGGAAAGAAATACATAGTATCATCAATGAGGTGCATAGCTGTACTTTATATTGTGCTATCATGATCAGCTGTTAACTTATGAGTTATTTAGGCCTAAAAGCCCATTCTGAACTTTTATGGGTCACTCTGTCAATGTTGAAATAACTTACCTAGTAGCTCAAATTTAGGTTCTGGTATACCAAATTTGAATGCTTATTCATTTTTGATCAATGTGAGATAGAAGTAAACTAGCTGACCCATGATTTGTGTTCAGGCAAGATAAAGACTGATCCTGTTTCCACTTTTGATTGTTATGTTGGTTCATGCTCTGCAAAGACTGCACATTGTGTGAAACAGTAAACACATTGACATCACACTCGAAAGATCAAAACAATCAACACTGCTACTCAATACGCAGTAGAAGCTCATTGACTTAAATGAAGCCATGAATCAAATGTTCAACGTTGACATTCCAAACAGCAAGCTTGTTCGTCTTGTTAGGTTTGATTGGGCAGTGCATCAACTCATAGATGTCACGTACCGTCACTGACGGGGAAGTGGGCCAGTACGGGGAAATGGGCCAGTCGTAGTAGACTTCATCCTGCACGACGTATCTATGATACCTAGTCACGTGTGTGACGGGTAGAATTCAGAACGCTTGCGTATATCAGCAAGTGGCCCATTTCCCCGTACTGGCCCACTTCCCCGTCAGTGACGGTACTTGTGCTTCGCTTCATCTTTGTGAACCACTGTGAATATTAGATGTTGTAACTTATTGTTATTGCATACATTCTAGACTGGAACAGTCAGCTTAGCTGTCAGCATTCATGATCTCAGTCTAGACTCTGCATGCGAGGTTTTGTAGGCGTCCCTAATTTCGAGCAACAGCACGCTTGCACTCAGTGGCAAGCTGGACACCTAGCGCACCAATTTAGCACACTCAAGATCAACATCATAAGGTCAGTCTAAAAGCAAGACGATAGAATAGCCAGGTCATATGGCACGCAAAGTCTAGGGGAAGAAGAGACATGTAAAGTTAACATTGAGATTGCGCAAACAGAATGGTCATTCTTGATATAGCTGGAACAGCGCTTGCACCTTTTGTAAAAGAGAATGTTGCAAGCATGGTTTGTTTCTAGAGCACCTCAGCAGAACTGATGAAAATGAATGGTAAGTCAATGTTGCAGAGCTAAACATCAAACAGCAAGATACTGGTTCCTGGGATGTTTCAGAACTGATCTTCTTGATCGAATTCAAACTTCAGTTGGATCATGCAAACAAACAAGCTAATGAGTTGCAACAGTCAACATTGCATTCATGTGCTGTAAATTCGAAGCGCAATGCATCTTGTATTGATCAATGAGAATTGAAGATCACAGTCAGTTGAGTCCACTGGTGCTACGTTCATTTGTTCTCTTGATGCGTGAATATCGCACTGATTGAACGACTTGCATGGTAGCAAAACACTCAACTTAGTTCGAACAAAGGAAAAATAGAGAGAAACATTGCATTGAATGCAAATGAAATCAAAACAACGTCAAGTCATCCTGCCTCAGATCATTTGGCTGATCAGTACGCACTGTGGAATCGATTTACTGACATTCAATGCAGCAGATCATGGAAGAGACACGATCAGTTCCTCTGACAGCTCCAAAATGCTGTTTTATGATTGTTTGATCAAAGCTCACCCACAGAGCGATATCAGGCTTTGTCGTTGGGCACGAACGCAAACCCCTTAGTGAAGGCACCAAAGGCGGGCATATCACCAAAAGCGGGCGGATTGTGCAGCCTGGCGAGAAGCCTCTAGGAAGAGACGATCCACAACGTGCGATACGCAGCCGTGTACATGTCAGGGCAGTCTAACCAGCAAAATCTTACACATATGGACATTAATCGATTGGCAACGGAAACAAGCAGGCTTCATTGATCCCCGAGTCATCTATGTATCCAGTCTCAGTGTCAAGATGAGCAGCGTGATGTAAGCCACAACACTTAAGCAGGTCAACACCACAACGACGTTTCCACTTGTACGAAACCTCTTCCTGCTCAGACCGTCGTCACCGACCTCGCTGAAGAACTGCCGGTTCCCTTGCATGCGTCTGAAAGCACTGACGGCGAGCACACCGGCGCCATAGACGGCGAAGAGTGCTCCTGCTCGAGGTGTTATCGCTGTACGTGATTACCATTGAAGGGATATTGAGCTTACCAATACTGTAGAATTCGCTCGTGAAGATCTTGAGAACGACAAGAGCAAAACTAAACTGCCCTAGCGAAGTGCGAATGTAGGCTCCTTCGAAAGTTCGCTGCGCGGCTCGGATTTCGACGAGCTCTGATGGGGTCAGAATGACAGAGCGGGCACGGTGGAGGCGAAGACGGTAGCGATTCTGAGCATGGCGAGTCTATGTTTGTTAGTGATTGAGGTGATACCATTCTAGCATGTCTTCGAAGATATGGCCAGTTGCCTCTCGACTATGAGGGTTTGCACGCAATCGCCCTCTATGAGCCACTGGAGCGCATACGTCTGGACTTGGAGCGCATACGTCTGGACTCACCTCGAACATTATTGAGCCGCTACCGTGACTTCGATGGACGACTAGTCATCGCCCCCTTTTGTGAGTTCCACGACAGATATCGTAGTCAATTGAGGTATCGTAGCACGGACAGGTAGCGAGTGGAAGTGGAGTCAGTCGGTCTGCTGGTATTCGTAAGCGAAGCGAGGCTGCGCAGCAGACCTCCCGAGCAAGCTCTTGCCAAGCTCCCGACTATCATCTTCTCTACTGTGAGACTTCATATAAACCCACGCCACCCACTTCTCTTGCACCTGGACAATAGATGTAACAACACCCTCTGCCGCACACCTCGGGCCTGGACTCATCGGTGGAAGGGGTCCCCGTCAGCCAGCCAGGCAAGCCCTCTAGCGCAACGAGAGGGGTGTGTGTCTGCACGCGTGGGGTAGGCCGCCCGGGTAGGGGTAGGTGCCGACGAGTGGTAGTGGAGGGCGGTAGCCTGCGGACAAGGCTCACCCACACACCCACCCATTCACTCCAGATCTTCTCAGCTCTGGCTCGTCACTGGACAAGCCATCTCTCTCCTCGTTCTGCTCTATTATTCTTCTCGACACTGACCAGCACAGCGACATCCACCTACAATCCGCAGATCCGAACGCCCAGCAAAACTGCCTCGCTCCCTCGGCATAGTGTCACGGCTGAAGGGCGCCTGGCCCTATCGACCACCACAGCTTTACCGTTTGCCCTTGACAACAACGGGAAGAATCAATCGTCAACTCGCTCGCCGACGGAAGTTCTACGAGAAGACAGCGTGGCTCTCCCATCCAACTTTCAGATCTCACCTCTCATCCCATATCATGGTCAACATGGCCGAAATCGAAGGCGGCACCGACATCCACGACACAAACACAGCTGGCACAAAGCGGAAGCGCGACAGTAAAGCACCACAGCTCAAGTTCTACGCGGTTCGCGTTGGTAAAAGTCCGGGCATATATCACACTTGGCCAGATTGCCTTGAGCAGGTGCGCGGCTTCCCCAAAGCTGTATTCAAGTCCTTCACCTCGCTCACGGATGCTGAGAGCTTCCTTAACAACGAAGAGAGCGTGGGCGCAGCAGGAAAAGCGACAAAATTCTATGGTGTACGAAGTGGAAGAAACCCTGGTGTCTATACAAGCTGGCCTGAAGTGCTCGAACAGATCAGAGGATGGAAGGGACCGAAGCACAGAGGATTCAAGACGCGCTATGAGGCGGAGCAATTTGTGGCGGAAGGGCAGAACAATGGCAATTCCATGGCCGACTTCGCGTTGGACAGCGTCGAGACACCCGACGGGCCTGCGGCAAAGAAGAGCAAGAGCAGCAAGGGCAAGAAGAACGGCATCAAAGATGAAATTTCACCCGCTCCATTCATCGACCCTGCGGATTATGCGGCAGGTGAAGCGCCATTACCAGAAGACGCTGAAGACGGCTTTGATGCTTCCATTATCCTCGACCAAACCACAGGTGAGCTGCGCTACAAGACTGCCGAGGAACTCGCGCGTGTCAAGCCGCAAGTAGTACGTCCGGCAAGGGACTCCACTGTAAAGATCTACACCGATGGGTCGTCTCTGGGTAATGGTCAGGCCGGTGCTGTAGGAGGCGTGGGTGTGTACTTCGGACCTGGTGATGGGCGCAATCTAAGTGAGGGCTTGACCGGATCACGACAGACAAACCAGCGAGCAGAGCTTACAGCCATTCAGCGTGCTCTGGAGCTCGCGCCTAGGGATCGCAAGATCGTCATTTACAGTGACAGTAACTATGCCATCAACTGCGTGACCATCTGGTTCCAGAAATGGCGCAACAACAGCTGGCAGAATTCTGCGGGCAAGGCTGTCGAGAACAAGGATTTGGTCGTCAAGATCATCGAGATGCTGGAGGAACGGTACCGCATGAACCAGCACAGGGTGGACGACGGGACCGGCGAAGGCGAGGGCCACTGGGAGCGTGGTCCGGCAAGCGTCAAATTCATTTGGGTTAAGGGGCATGCAAAGGATGAGGGTAATAATGCCGCAGACCAGCTCGCCGTTGCTGCTGCGAGAGAGGCGCGAGCAACTGGGACATACTGAATTGTCTCCAGAGGGAAAGTGCTGGAAATCTGACGCAGGCTCTCACCTTGATCGCTGTGATCATTTGAGCCTCAAGATGTTACGATCAGCAAAATGGGAACATGCTTTCGATGAAACGCAAAGGGGAATGACCGTGAGACATGACTTTAATAATATAGTTACATGAGAATGGGCTTCTGTCCAGCCTTCTTGATAAGGCAATGATGAACAGTCGAGCTGAAGCCATAGCGTCCGAACAACAATTGATTTCTTCACTCCTTGACATCTCTGTTACCTCGTGTCTGGTAGACTAGGTAGTCTGGGTGTTCTTATACATGATAGCAACGCTGTTCAAGACCCACTGCTCGCAATCGCATCCCAAGATTGCCGCGAACCATCTCCGTGAACAAAAATCTAAACATCGACCACACTTCGGTACCTGCGTCATCAGGTATTCTGCACGATTCAAGATCCTGAAGGGTCTTCGGCAGTTGTTACATTTATCGTTAGCCGCACCTCTCGAGCGGGGGCACCCACGCAATAATGCCCCTCATCTCCAGGCTGAATAGAAACAAATCCTCACCGGTGTCGCGTTTCTCTCCTTTCCTCTTACATCGCGTATCATTATATATCAAAATCAACAGGTCAAGATGTCTACCTCTCCTCGCAACCCGCCGTTCCGCGCGGAGCACATTGGCTCTCTGCTCCGTCCCCAAGAGCTTGTTCAAAAGCGTTATGCAGTTGCCGACAAGAGTGCCACCCCAGAGTCTCTTGTTCCCATCGAGCAGAAGGCGATTAAAGATGTTGTCCAGCTGCAGCAAGAGGTTGGTATCCGCAGCATCACCAATGGTGAATACTCCAGGCACATGTTCTGGGGCACTTTCTTCGAAACCCTAAACGGTATGGAAGAGATCAACATGCGTGAGGGCGGCTACGACATGAGCATTTTCCGCCAGTACGCTCCGGACGTTAAGAGCTTCATGCATGCAAAGACAGTGCCCAACTCTGTCACTGTTGCTACCGGCAAGATCTCTCACACCGGTAATTCGTCTTTCCTTCCCGAGTTTGAGTATCTTAAGTCCATCGTTCCAAAGGAGCAGTGGAAGGATATTAAGCTCACACTCACGAGCCCTTCTTGGTACCACTTCCGCTACGGACCAAACAAGGCCTACAACAAGGGCGTCTACGCCAATGACGACGAGTACTTCAACGATGTCGCCAAGGCATACCAGACCGAGCTGAAGATCCTCTACGATGCCGGTCTGCGCAACGCTCAGGTCGACGACCCCAACCTTGCCTACTTCTGCTCCGACGCCATGCTCCAGGGCTGGAAGGAGGACAAGGACAACTTCCAGACTTCCGATGAGCAGTTCGCCGCGTACCTCCGCTTTTACAACAAGTGCTTCGAACGCCCTGCAGACTTCCACCTGGGCATCCACCTGTGCCGCGGTAACTACGTCGGCTCCAAGCATTTCTCCGAGGGCGCCTACGATGCCATCGCCAAGACCATGTTCGAGGATCTCAATGTCTCCACCTTCTACCTCGAGTACGACACTGCTCGCGCTGGCGGCTTCGAGCCTCTGAAGTTCCTGCCCAAGGACAAGAATGTCGTCCTGGGTGTTGTGACATCTAAGTTCCCCGAGCTTGAGAAGAAGGAGGACATGATTGCGCGTGTGAACATGGCGGCCGAATACGTCGCATCCGGCAGCGGTGTGAGCAAGGAGGAGGCGCTGGAGAGACTGAGCGTGAGCCCGCAGTGCGGTTTCGCCTCGCACGCGGAGGGCAATTCGCTGGGCTACGAGGACATGAGGAAGAAGCTGCAGCTCGTCAGGGCTATCGCGGATGATGTGTGGAAGGGCCAGCCTTAAGGTGTAGCCAGGTGGGCGGACACTGGAGAAAGTTGACTTGCACGAAAGGTGCATTCTTTGAGCGACTTTGTTTCAACACAGCGATTGAGGTCGATTCGTGACCAGACAAGATTGGCACACGAGACCCGTGTATATGAGATCATGATTGGACATATGGAGATGGTGGGTGTTTGGTATGAATTGAAATTGGTGAGCGTATTCAACATGTATAGCGGAAGATACCCTGGATGAAGAGATGATGATCTGAGCGTACAAGTCCCTTGTATAACAAGTCGTAGTCTCATGTCGTACAATAGAGTGATGCACATCTTTGATATAGTGGTCATGTGACGGCGCGTTGCCAAGCCTTCGCGTCGCGTCGCCCTCGCTTGCCGAAGAACATGAAGTCAACGACGACGACAAGGACACCGGTCAGATTACATAGTTAATATTCTATCTGCTGTAACGGCTCGTGGGTCTGAACAAGCAGCATGGGATTCATGAAGCCGTTCAAGGCGCCATCTCTTGTTGGCAAGAACACCCTTAACAGCCGCCCGCCACCGCAACTGGACGAACCTCCCAACAAAAAGCGTCGTCTCAGCAATAACGAAGATGATGACGATGATGATGACGATTCCACGGCAGCAGCAGCGAGGCTTCTCAAGAAACCAAAGTCAATACCACAATTCAAGCCACTTTTGCAAAAGTCCGTGAACTCGGTGGCAAACGGCAACAGCAGTAACAACAGCAGCCAAGGGAGCCAAGAGAAAACTTCTTCTGGACAGGAAGCCTACTATACTGTCCTGTGGTATGTTTCTAGTTTCTATCGGGAGTTGAGCCGGTACTAATTTAGTTACAGGCGCAAATTCACTACGAAGAAGAACAAAACATGGGACGGTGATGGCGTCCTTTCCGTTTCCGACGGCTATGCCAGACTGCAAGATGTCTCTGGCAAGGATCTGGGTCGAACAGCATGTAAAGTGCCGTTACTCGAGGGCTCAGAACTCTCGGTCGGCGGCAGAGAAATACAAGTCGAGTCGATGATTTCGAAGGCAGATTACTTGGCCGGTCGACCTTTTCTTGGAACCACGAGCAAACGCGCACCACAGCTCAAGGATGTCGACGATGTTTCCAGAGTGTCTGCGAAGGCACAACAGAAGTTTAAGAAACTTCACGAAACGCAGAAATCTCCGCAGAGCTCACAGGTGCCTGCTACACAAGCGAGCAAGGCTGCATTCAAGACGCCATTTCGAGAGAAGTCCACGGTACTCGCGCCCAATAAAGCCAGCAAGGTACCAGTGCCTCGCCATGACCCCAATGCTGAAAAGGCTTTGGTCATGAAGCGTCCGTCTAGTGTGCCCAAAGGCAGGCAGATCGTCGATGTTGTCGTGGATCCTCTGCTGACGAAAAGCTTGCGCGAACACCAGCGACAAGGCGTGGCTTTTCTTTACGAATGCGTCATGGGTATGAGGGGAAACGAAGGAGAAGGCGCAATCTTGGCTGACGAGATGGGGCTTGGAAAGACGCTGCAAACCATTGCTTTGCTTTGGACGCTGATGAAGCAAAATCCTATCGATGGGGCTCCACCCGTGGTATCCAAGGCTCTCATTGTCTGCCCCGTCACGCTCATTAACAACTGGCGAAAAGAGATCCGAAAATGGCTGGGCAATGAAAGACTCGGTGTCTTCGTGGCCGACAACAAACACACAAGACTGACTGATTTCACCAAAGGCAGAGCCTACAGTATCATGATCATCGGCTATGAAAAGCTTCGCATGGTACAGGAGGGCCTTCAAAAGGGTGCTGCCATCGACATCGTCATTGCTGATGAGGGGCATCGACTGAAAACTGCACAGAACAAGTCTGCCGCTGCGATCAAGTCACTCAACACAGAGCGAAGAGTCATCCTCTCGGGTACACCAATTCAAAACGACCTTGCCGAGTTCCACACCATGGTAGAATTTGTCAATCCAGGTCTCCTTGAGAAATACTCGGTCTTCAAGCGCACGTTTGAGAACCCGATCTTGAAAAGTCAACAGCCAGGTGCTTCTGCGAAAGATCTTGAAGTCGGTGAAGCCAGAAGTGAAGAGCTTGCCAACATCACAGGCAGATTCATCCTGAGACGCACAGCCGATATTCTATCGCAATACCTCCCTCAGAAAACAGAGCAAGTGCTTTTCTGTCGACCAACAGCGGCACAAGCATCGGTATACCGCTCTATCATCGGGTCGCCAACTTTCAATGCAGCGCTTGGATCGGCCGCGATATCTCTTGAGCTGATCACCGTACTCAAGAAGGTATGCAACAGTCCAACACTTCTGCTCAGGAAGAGCGACAAAGGCGAGGACTCCATCAAGCCTGCAATCTTGGAGAGTGTGCCGCCCAATCTGCTGAAATCCATGAACCCGGGCATGAGCGGCAAAGTGCAAGTGTTGGACCGGCTGTTGCATCAGATATTCACGACTACTGAAGAGAAGGTCGTCTTGGTCAGTAACTACACGTCTACACTAGATGTGTTGCAAGGTCTGATCACATCCCTGGACTACTCGTTCCTACGTCTCGACGGAGCCACGCCTGCATCCAAGCGACAAGATCTGGTCGATCGCTTCAACCGAGCCACAAAACGAGACTCGTTCATCTTCCTGCTATCCGCCAAAGCAGGCGGAGTCGGCCTGAATCTCATCGGAGCTTCACGCCTCATTCTATTCGATCTCGACTGGAATCCCGCAACCGACACCCAAGCTATGGCCCGAATCCATCGAGACGACCAGAAACGACCGTGCTACATCTACCGAATGCTGACTCAGGGTGCCCTGGACGAGAAAATCTTCCAGCGCCAAGTCAGCAAGACGGGTCTGGCGGACAGTGTTGTAGACGGCAAGAGTGGTGCGAGTGGTTTCACCAAAGAAGAACTGCGAGACTTGTTCAGCTTCGACGAGGGTGAGGCGTGTCAGACGCACGAGTTGCTCGGATGCCCGTGTGGCGGGAGTGGCGCGCCGTTTCCATCTCCTGGCGAGGGAGAGGAGCCGCCACTTCGTAACGACCTTGCCGCTTTGAATGACAGCGTTCAAGAACACTCGGGTAGAAGCGAAGGCGACGCTGAGGACGAGGATGACGATATCCCCCTCCGTCCGAAACTCCGCTACCAAACCAGCGCGTCCGTCAACATGGAAGAGCAGGAAGCCGAAATCCGGCGGAAAAAGAAGGCCCTCAAAGACTCGGACGGCAAGGCCAAGATGGTCAGTCTGATGCAATACACGCACATCGATCCGGCAGTGGTCTCGCGTGCGCCGACGCGTAATCCGACACCGGCGGGCGATGAGGAAGAGAGTGTAGAGGGTTTCAGCCCGCTGGAGGCTGCTGTTGAGGATGCGGTATTGAGGAGTGTGTTGGAGGAGGAGGGGTCGAGGGTGAGGTACATTTTCTCTAAGGCTAGCTTGTAAATGATCTTGCTTGTGCAATGCCTTAGGAAGGAAGTGGACATAGGAGTTGAGGCGGTATTCATGAATATCTATGCAGTTGAGAACGGGACAGTCAGGTCTAGAGAAGCATCATTATATACATATCTCTCTACATGTTACATATGTACGCCTGGGAGAGTTGGAGGGTACAATGGTATTCACACCTTACTTTCCCCTCAAGTATCCTTCGAAGCTGCAAAGCGTGTAACGCGTGTTGTTGTAACATTGAATCTATGTGGTATGAATGTGTACAGATACAGCAGTTTATATCCATGAATGCAAATCTGAAATGCCTGAGCAAACCCAACGAGTATAGAGAACGTCTTGACCAAGAAGAGCATGCGTAAAATCCGGAAAGCACAGTGATGACTCTCCCTCTCTTCGTCCCATCGTCCGACTCATTCCATCAAACCTCCTCCGTCCCCCCCCCCCCTCTCCTTCCTGTCTTTCTTGATTCTATGGATTTTGTTTTTCTTTTGCAACGAGGTCGCGCCTCTTTCCCATTCCCTCCCTTGACCCCCCCCCCCCTCCCCCCCAAAGCCCTTGGAAACTAAGAACGAAACAAAAAAACAAAGCGACACGTATGACATAAAACAGCAAATCAACCCCTCAAACCCCCTTCCTAAAATCATTCCAAAACGTCCCAATCCTCCCCACCTGCCCCGGCGTGAACCCCTGATAACACACGTCCGTGCTGTAATCCATATAATTATGAATCGGATCCACGCCCGCCTTATCAGGACAGGAATCCTTCGGCGGCTTGTCCGGGCATCCGTTCGTGCTCTCGCTCTGCACGGGCGTGTCGTCGATGAAATCCCCCTCGCCTTCGCAACTGTACCCTTCGAAAGTATGCAGAAGGCCCAACCAGTGCCCCGTCTCGTGGATCGATGTGCCGCCTTTGTTATACCCCGATATGCTCCCGCCGGGCATCGTGCCGGCCGCGACGTTGCAGCCGTCGCTGACGTAGATGGACGCCGGCGCTTCGGGGGGGACTTTGGAGGGGAGGGTGCAGGTTCCCAAGATCGCGCCGGCGAGGTCCGTGTGGAAGTAGATGTTCAGATCGGCGTAAGTGCCCGCTCGGAGAGAGGTTTTGAGCTCGTCCATGGCGGGCCCGTCGGCTATGGCCCAGGCGTCGTTGGTCGTGAAGGAGGTGTTGATGAGGTTGAAAGTTATGCCGATGGGTTTGTAGGCTGCGTTGAGCGCGGCGGCTTGGTCGAGCGCCATTTGGGGTGTGATGGTGTCTTTTTTGGCGGTGGTGGTGAGGACGTGGAAGTAGGTGTTTATCGTTAGAGGTTGTTGGAGTTGGCGGCGGACGAGGGGTTTGGGGGCGCGGGAGCCGACGGCGCGGGACTTTTGGGTGCTGTGTAGGTGGGCGATGCTGCGCTTGAAGTGTTCTGTGCCTTGGTCGTGAAGCACGGCGCAGGCGTGGCGGCGGTAGGTTTGCGAGGTGGTCGGGTCGGTGAAGTGGGTTGCATTGTTGTCGTTTCTGGCCGCTACTTCTGGGGTGTTGTCTATTGGTAGCAAGGGCTTGACGGGCTGGTGGTCGGCTGCTCTGGAGAGAGTTGCAAAAGCCGCCAGTGCGGCTATGGCGATGAGGCTCCGCATGATGGCAGTAGGCTAAATCGGGAAAGGCACCTGGTCAGGCAGGCACCTAGCGATCTTCAGGGCGAGACTCGATCGTGGTGGATGGTGGTCTCAGATTCCCTTCAGGGTGAGGCGTTCCGTTTGGAATGCGGGTAGATGTATGCACACGTGCGAATAGCGGTAAAGGCTTTCGTTCAGGAATGCTGCACAGACGCCGCCGTCCTTGTGGAGTCTTGAGATCGTTTCGTTAAAGGCCGTACGTTGACTTTATTTCTGCACGGTCAAGAAAGGACTTGATCGTTGATCAAAGTGGGTCGAATCCATTCTCATCCGCCGGGTCGAGCGCTATATAACAAGATCGATCCATGCGGCCACCAACCCAGCGTTCTGGGAGCGGCTTTGGCACCATAGATGGACGCTTGCGGCGTGGTGGTCATGGCCGAACAAGCGGTTGTGGTTCATGACAAAGAATGGCCATTGTCGGAGGCCTCCCGGAGGGCAAGGATATCCGGCGTGCGTGTCTGGGGTCTAGACCTCGAGTTCCTTAATATGAGTTCGGGGCTACGCCAGGAGCATGCCGTTGCTTGACATCGTCAATGAACGTGCCGGGTAGCGGGAAGGTTTTCTTTGGGTTTAAGGTTTCGTGAGTAGCATTGTGTGTGAGAGAGGTGGGATGGAAAGGAGATGCTCGGTCGAGGAATGCCATTGCGAGGAAAAAGAGAGAAGAAAAGATGGCTGAGACACCACACAAGGGTAGAGGAAGAAAGATGGATGGCCCAAATCGGGATAGACCTGAGAAGAGGGTGTGTGTCAAAACGATCGGCAGGAGTTTTGCTTGAATTGTACATACGTGATCGCGAGTGCGCCAATACTCCGATAGCCATTCTTTGGCTCGATGCCGGGAATTTCTGGAAACACCTCGTAACGCCTGACCTCAAACGCTGTCAATGAAGAAAATGAAAATAACAAAAAACCAATAAATTCATTTGGATACGTCTCGGGATGGGGAGGGGTATGAGTGATGGATGAGATCACGCTCCTTCACCGGGTCTTGCGCTGCGGCCGGTTGTGGTTGCCGTGCTCGGCTGGTCTGTATTCCAGCTGAGGTAACTGTGGTCACCGAGTTTTCTGCATTGTTTTGCCACCGGTCAGCTGTCTGTCCGATCTCTTTGTGATGTGGGATCGAGTAGCCGCGTGGCGTTTATTTAAGACTCACCTGGGCTTGATCAAGTGTGTTGCGGTGAAGAGGGCTCCGAGCAGGATACAAAGGCCGCCCACTACGACGTATGCAATGCCCAAGAACGGGTTCTTGCCTCCCATGACTGTGCGGGTGGACAGCAGGATGGACTTTGATCCATCGTAGTCCGTCACCGGGAAGTCTTCGCAGAGAGATAAGTCAGCATTTATTAATGTCATCAACTTCCAACACCACAAGACTCACAGTCGTAAACATCAACCTGATACCTGCCGACCTCCATGCGGCGAGTGTCATTACGACGCGCCAGCTTGCTGAAAGTGGGCAGACCCGCCGTTCTCATCCAGACCTGGAAAGCCTCATCGGTGTGCAGGTCCGGGTAGGGGAAAGTCTCGTTGTACTCGGGGTACTTCTCCCTCCAATACATGGGCGGGACGACAGACCCATAAGGGTAATCCTCGAGGCTCAGCGTCTTGTAGAGTTCCTTGTCGCTGTTCCACGCGATGCTCGTGTTCTTCATCTCGTACGTGTACTCGCCGCTCTCGCCGGGCCAGTTCAGCGCGAGCGGGGGAAAGATCGTGTCGTTGAACATCGAGTTGGCGATCAGGCCGCAGGGGTAGTAGGGTTTGCCGTCTTCGCCGAGCTGCAGCGGGTCGCAGTCGCTGCCGTCGATGTCGCTGGCCGACCTCTTCTCGCCGTTCAGCTGCGCGGCGTCGAAGGACTTTACGTAGCGGCGGTGGTTTTGGTAGAAGTTCGTGAGCTGGTAGTAGAGCAAGACCGGCGGGTTGAGGACGTCCGGGACGTAGAACTGCATCTTGCAGACGGGCGTTGTGACGTTGGTGTTGCCGCCGTAGCTGATGTATTGCGTCTCTTTGCACCAAGTCGGTGCATCGTCCTCGCTAACTTCATTGCGGAACGAGTTGGACACGGCAGACGAAGGGATGAGCTCGAAGCCGCCGCCGTCCTGGGTACATGTGGGCGCCGTCTCGTTGCAATTCGAGTAGTTGATCGAGATCTCCTGGACCTGGGCGCTGGCGTAGAGCAGCAGGCCTCCGATGGGCGCGAAGATGACGCCCACGCCGAACAGCAGCGGCAGGACGGTCTTTGGTGTGAGGATGGGTTGCCAGGCTTTCAGGCGCTGTTGGCGGAACGCGGTATCTGTCCTCCATCATCAGCATTCAGCCATGGCCCTCTGATTTGCGTTGCGGTGCTTCTCCTGCCATCGCAATGCGCGGGTTATTCCTACTTGGCGGTCTCCTGCTCTTCTGCTTCTTCTCGGGCTCTTCGACGTCCCGCAGACTGTTCGAGTCGGTATGCTCCATGGTTTGCGACATGGCGCCGTGATGTGTGTGACTGTTCAATGACCGGCGGTTCGGAGGGGGTCAGAAGGACGTTGCGCGCAATGTCGCAGCTTTCCCTAGAGAGAGAGGCGGCGTTCGTCAGCGCGCGAGTTGACGTCCAAGGTCCGGCTCGTGGCGGACGGCTCTGGCTCGTCTGGGTGATGGGTGATTGATGGTGCCGGGGAGGCGTGCTATGAGTTATTTTTTTCTGGGTATTTTCTGGCACGCATGGATCTTGATCAGATCTATTATTCTATGCAGAGATGGGAGATGAGAAGGAGTTCGATTGTCAATCTTACTTGCTGCGCCACTTTTGCTTACGAATTGGCTTATGATGGCCGCATCTTCATCACGAAGTACATGTAGTCAATGATATCAAATAGAGAGCGGTGTCGGAATATCATATGCGACTTGAACGAAAATGTCCAAAACTCAATTCCATCTATCTACCAACTGTTGAGAGTGGGTGTGGGTATCATCTGCTATGCCAGATCATGCTATGCATCCACGCCACGAAAACCGGAAAAAGGAAAAAGACGTCAAAGAAAAAGGATATCTCCAAGACCCAAACGCCTGCAATGTTGAGAGAGGAGTCATAAGGAATCGCTGGAAATACAAAAGAAAAATAAAATCGTCGTCAGCGTTGAGAACCATAGAGAAAACCATAGAAGAGTCGTGTGTGCTCGCGAGGGCACCGTCCCAAAACGCCTTGATGAGCCTTCGTGAGAGAGAAAAAAGTCGTTATTCGTCAAAATGTGGCCGCCTGAGCGTGAGCAATCTGATGCGAAAACCACCCAAGCTTCGTGGTGGTGTGAGTAATGCAGTGTGGCAAATGTGCTGCCACAAGGTCTAAGCCAGTCTTGACAGTCGTAGTCTGACGTCGGGCCAGGCAAACACTGTTGAGTCACATCGTCTAGGCAGTCTTGCCCAATCTATACCTTTCTGGTGAATACCGGTGGCGATGGTCTGTTGAGCTCCAGGTAATGCTGAGGTGAAGCCGATTACAACCACTTCTCGAAGTGCTCTCGGTCAAACCACCCAGATTTGTCGAAGGCTTCCCACATCTTGCTCGTCTTGTTGACGTCGATGTTGCAGGCCTGCTGCGCAGCAGTCTTGGTGAAGTTCTTACCCTCCTTGAGAGACTTGAGCTTGGCTTCGAAGATACGTCGCTTGTTGGCCATATACTGTGCACCAAACAACTTCAACTCTGCTGCTGCCTCGATTTCCTGTGGATGCATGAACTGCGCCGCGGGATCGTTGCGGAGATCATTAGGCGAGCCCTTCCATGTAACTTTGAGGGGCTTGGCGCCGTTGTCCAGAGTCGACGTGGGTGGAGTATAGTCGGGAAGGACTGCCCAGTCTTTGTCTTCTTCCTTGAGTGGAGCTGACTTGGTGGGCGGTGCGCGCTTCCGTGCTTGGGGTTCGACTGACTGTGACTTTGACTCACGCTGAATCGTCACAGGAATCCTTGAGGCTTTTCGAGGGGTTGGAGGGAGTGCAACCTTGGCAGGTTTTGGAGCCTTCGCTTTGGGTGGTGTTGGGCGAGACTTGGTCACTCCAGCCTTGGAAGGGTGGTCGAGCGAATGCTTCAGGGAAGCGGTGTAGGCGTCGAGGCGCGTGTTGATGACTGGAGGGTGCATTGCATCCTGCTTCTTGGTGCCGAAGCCGGGGATCTGAGAGGCTTCGTTGAGATTCATCCGCCAGTAGTCCAAAGCAGGAGTTTCACTGTCGAAGCCGTGAAGATATCGAGCGAAGATCTTCTTGGGCTTGACGTTTTGCTTTTCGGGGCTTAGGCTGTCGATGCGAGCCGTAAGGTCCGGACTGTTGTCATCAAAAAGGGGCGCAGCGCTGTCGTCTGACTGTGAATGCGAGAAGAGTGGCGGATCGTGAGCGGCTGAAGCTTGTGATCGGTCGGGGTTGATTTGGGGCAGCTTGGTCCGGGGAGAGGCAGACGGCGACGCCGGTGGCGACAGTACGGTCTGTATGGGTGGCAAGGTATGCTGCCATGCCTTGTGCGCTGGCGAAGGGTTGGCATCTTTGGAGAAGTTGGAGAGTGTTGCCTCTTCTGGTGGCGAAAGGTAGGGTGGTGGCGGCAGCTGGCGACCAATGTCTTTTGTCGATGATGTTGCGGCCATGTTAGGGTTCTGGTATTGGGGAGACAGTCGTGAGTCCATGGTGCTGAGACGCTGCGTCGATTGTTGTTGTAGAAGGCGGCAGTCAATGGGTAAGAGTAGAATGCTTATATGTCGGAAGGGTCGGACGATGTGGCGAGGAGACGGAAGCCTTAAGTCCGAGCGATACCAAATGAGAAATTGCACCGGACGCTCGATGATAAATAGATCGGGCGGAGGATTGTAAGTCTCTTAACGGGTTTGGAGACAGGCAGACAGTATGGTGTCAGCAGGAAGAATGATGAGTGTGGGAGATCGAAGAGAAAGGGAGTGGGTAAAGGGATGAGGAAGAGGAGGATGTTGATTGTGAATGTATTAGTTATCACCAACGGGAGGGCGGGTGAAAGCGAGGAGGCAAAGGCAAATACAAATGCGAATGCAAATGGGGGGAGAGACAGTAGTGATGAGTAGACGGTTGGTCAGGCTGTGCCACCGCTTAAGGTAGCCTTAAGAGTCAGTCAATGGGGCGGCCATTAGGCTGCCGGGCAATAATGAGGTGATGAGTGTGCAGGAGAAAGCGGCAGATGACTTGGCCGAAAGATGAAAGCGACAACAATGCAACGCCAGGCGGCGACTATGAAGGGAGAAGGTGAGACATGCTGCTGCTGCTGCTGCTGCTGCTGCTGCTGCTACTGCGGCAAGTGACTTTCTGGTGTGTGGGAGGGAGAGAGCTCTCGTCCGAGAGGTGCTGGCCGCAAGGGGCGCATGACAAGATCAGGGCGAAGGAGAAGTCGCAGCAGCAGTTACAGCAGTGCAGCAGCGCGGGCATCAAGGAGAGGTGCTAGGCTGACAATTGCACGCTCGCCTCTCCGAAGGCCGTAGAAGGCGACAGAGAAGAGGAGTGAATTGATTGGGTGGCGGATGGGTTGTGTGTGTCAGCCGGATGTTCCATTTACAGTAGACCTACCTGACCATGGCCATTGGAGGGAGCGAGAAGGATGAGGAGGCGGAGGGAGCGAGATGCCTGAATTGGGCCACGCATCGTTTGTTGGCTGGCTGCTGCCATGCTACCTCCTACCTACCAATAGTGCTGTTGGCCACCGACCGGCGTTTGCTTGCTGCTGCTGCTGCTGCTGTAACTGCTGTGTGTTGTGAAGTGGAGATAGACAACAGGTTAGAGCTTGACAGGGAGGAGAGAGCAGCACCAGCACAGAGCCGGCGCCATCACCAATTCAGCGACACCAACCAACCAACCAACGACATGCATCCCAGCTTCGCCCAGTACCAGCTCCAGCTTCAGGATCTGGGTGACTCACGCGCTCTCTTACTGCCCGACGCCAGGCCAAAGGCCATTCTGGGTCATCAACCCTCGCGACTTACGCCATGCCTCGTCTGCCTGATGACCTCAGCCCGCGTTGACCCTCAATGCCATTCGCATTGCTGCATGTGGTCGCCGACTTTGCCACCGCATTCGATGATTCAGCATTGGCAACGACATCTCGACATCCTCTCCATCCATTGACTCTGACATGATCCTTTCCTCGCAAAGCTTTCCCCGTTTGCCACACCGCCGTTATCCGAGAGTCTGTCTGGCTCTTTACACAAGAGTCATCATCATCATCACCACCGTCAAAGCCAATCCCACTCACCGACAAGACATAAAGAGACATCACAAGCGTCACAGATCTCGCCACACGCGACATGCGCTTCCCTCCCAGCCTCGGCTTATCCGCCCCACATGCACATCGCATCCTCCATTCATGTGCCCCTCTCTACCTCTGTCTCTACCTGTCTCGCTCTCTAATCATAGACCAACTTCCCATCTCGCCCACCTGCCCGACCCCCCATCCCAATAATCCACTCATGCCCATCATCATCATCATCATCATCATCATCATGCACCTCATGTGGATTCCCTGCGTGGAATAATTTCATGCGAGCCATCGGACCTGCGCGCATGCCCGCTTACTCTCGCCCCGGCGCCTACAACCGACACGGCCATTGGAGGTACACCCGAAACGGTACAGTTACATCTTCCTCCAATCCGCGACCAAGCCCAGTCTCGCCCTGGTGGGTGGCCCATCAGCTGGGAACGCAGGCCCGCCTCAGCGCTTCCGTAGGTAGTAGGTAGTCTCCTTGTGGTTCAATCGTCAAGCAAGCCTCCTCCCACTCTTGTTTGCGCGTGCGCGCGCGTCTCCTTTGTTGTGATCCGCTGTCATCATCGCGTCCGGCGAGACAGAGCCCCCACATGATGATGCTCCTCATCCTCTCATCTTGCCCGCCTGCCGCCGCCATTATTCTCGGTCAAATGCCCTCCGATTGCTATGCTATGCTATCCCAAAGCTCCTATGGGGCGGGCAGACGAAGGAAAGGCAAGCTGCTCGTCGGGCGGCCTCCGCTTGGCCTCCTCCCCATTCCATTGGCCTCCAATGCCCACCGCATCGCCCGCGCGCGGCCAAGCGTGCGCTGCCTTGTCAATGCCTCTTCGTCTCTCTTCTCGTCCGCGTTCTCGTATCACACGTCGATGGACATCAGCCCCCATCCGTCGTCACCGGTCGCATGACCCCGCCAACCCGGCCGTCGCCGTCGCCTGCGTTTCGCGTATCATCTGCCCCTCAGGCAAATGGGACCTGCGACGAAAGACGCGAAGCGAAGCATGTGAAAGTCGGCGGCTGCCCCTCGAGGCAAGCAGATCTTCTGGCCCTCTGTCTCAGCCGCCGAACTACTGGATCCCCCATCCCTCATCCCATCCCACGTCTTCTCTTGCCAATGGCGCCAGCCTTCTCTTACTTCGCCCCAGATCTGCTTGAGACTGCTCCTTTGCTGCAGCCCACCAAGCCGCACCATTCAGTCACCTACTGATCACAAGTTCCCTGTCACGCCCATCCCACACTCCAGAGAGCCAGAGGGGCCCACAAGACTCGCGCGCGAACGATACCTTACCACCTCTTTCTAGCCCACCTCGCCCCGTGATCGTTTGACATGTTATCACCCCCCATCCTGTGTTATATCTCATGCACGTAAACACGAGATCTCCCCCAAGCGCCCGAGGCCATCGGCGTCACGCTCCGTTCGTACGTACAGTACAGGGTACGTACTACATGGATCTTTCTTTCAAAAAGAAAAGGTCACTTCCCTACTCGCCCGCCGTGGTCCCGACCCGATGACCCTGCGCGGCCCTGCACATCACGTTCCCCTTCTTTATCTCACAAAAGAAACCCTCGGAACCTTATTTCGTTAAGGCAAGGTAGATGGTAGGTGGTTTTGTGGCGCCGGCAAGCAGCAGGGTCTCTGCTAGATCTACGCGGGCCGAGGTGCAAATCGCGCGCGCATGCTTTTTGCGGAAGGTCGTTGGTTCCGTGGCTTGTGTGGTTCATGAGGATGGAGGGGTCTGAAATGGTTCGAAGCGCGGGTGCCGCCTGCAGAAGTGTTGTGCAGGATGCGTTTTGCGTGGGGCATCGTGTGAGCATACATGTAGATGTCATGGATAAAGGGGCGGCAGTGGGCATGTACGCACTGATCCTTTGCTTGCATGTGTGTGTCTGTGTGAGTCTGAAGGCTGAGCGTCAAGGCGAGTGGCGGTCTCTTCAGGACTGCGTGTGCAGCTTTTTCTCTTCGATAATGCATATCCTTCGACGTCGTCGACGACGACGACGACGACGACGACGACGACGACTCTCGCTTGTCGAAGGAGACATTCGCACTTCTCTTTGAGCAAGTGTCCCATGCCGGTACCCAGACTATCCACTACGCATTGATCGTATTGTCCTCGTAAGGTGCCTTCTCCAAAGCCCATTCCCATCCTCGTCTCGATGTCCGGGAAAAGCCATCGTATGCATCTTGACGGTGAGCGAGGACGCCTGGCGATTCCTGTGCATTATCCATCTACATCTAACCTAGATCTCTTGCTCTCGATGTCGTCGTCGTCACCTCTGGCTTTGCTTAAAGGCACGAAACAAGAAATCAGCGAGTTACAAACGCTCTTCCAACCAAGCACGTACATGATGATTGCCCTCCGGCCTTCCTTGGATTCATACGCGCAAGCCCGTCGACGAGCGAGGATTCAACATTGCTGTGCATATTGTAAACGGGAGGCGACAGCTTTGTCTGGCCACTTTCGACACTTTTTCCTTTGTGGCTTCACTCTGGAAAGCATGCAAAAGTCATCTCGAGGAATACGAGATTTTGAGGCGGGATCTGTCGGTCGAAGATATTGATGGAATGTCGTTGATGCGTGCATGCTGATGCGTTTCCGTTTGCTTTTCGATCGAGGGAGACCTATGTCAACGTCCATTCCGTTGTTGAGACTTTGTGCGAGAAATGTTTGCGTGGTTCAGTGTTTTATCTGGGTTGATCGCGATCTCCCTTGCCAGGCATGTGAGTTCAAAGGCGTCGTTTTTTGTGACATCTTTTTCTTCACACCATGCAGTGCGTAGTTACATAATTTTCATTATCGAGATGGCGCCTGATGTCTCCATGATTTTGCACGCAACCTCACACCCTTGGACTTCAGGCCAGTTGTTGCTTGCCGACGACAACGTGCAGAATGCGCTGAACCACGAAGGGCACATTCTGAGTGTATAAGGTGCAATATCGTGTTAGCAGTTTCTAGAACAATAACGTACGTCCCAAAATCGCCGGATGTGGTGATATGGGTGAGGGACAGGATATCACAATTCTCTCATCTGCTTTTATATATCTACGCAGTGAACATGTATGAGGTGATTTCGGCAACCAGATCGCTTATACGTGTTTAACTTTGAATCAATATGATAGAGTAGAGACGCATGGAGAATTCAATTGCAAATTCTGTCGGATTTGCATTTGCAGCGTGGAAATGCACCTTGTCTTCGATTGTGAGGCTCTTCCATGGCCATGTTGTTGCTCGACCTCACTTCATCTCCACACCAAAACTTTGCTTGCTGCATTGACTTTTACGATCATTCCGTACCTTCCAGACACCAACACCACGAGAATCAAATACTCTTAAGCAAAGAATGGAATGAAGACAAGAACAAGAGATCCCGACAACACTAAAATACCAATGCCTGAAACGCAATGTCTAGCGACCTCACTCTCCCATCACCCAAACACCTACTCACATCCCTAATCACCACCATCGCCACATCAACATCCATAGAGAATGATGCAACAAGCGAAACCACCAATCCCCTCTCCAACGCTACCGACCCTAACACCAAATCCGCGATCCTGACCCTCCACACCCTCTTCCCAAACGACCTCCTCCCCGCCCTCGATTTGCTAGACCGCGGGCTCGTCACACGCTTCGTCCTCTCGCCACCAGATCCAACTCCAGCAGAACAAGATCCCTTGACCTCAACAATAGACACAAACCACGACGACGCAACGCCACGTCCACCCCGCAAGAAAACCCTCTCCTACCAAGTCCGCACCGCCCAACCCCACCACCCTTCCTCTCGCTCTCGCCCATCAGCAGCAGACCCCACCAGCCACCACCAACCAAGCTACGCCGTCCACCTCCAAGCCTGGACATGCACCTGTCCCGCGTTCACCTTCGCCGCTTTCCCCGCTGCTCCTTCCAATCCGCCACCATCAGCATCAGAATCATCACCAACACACAACCCCACGGCCACCACAGACTCCGACGCACGAGAGTTTTTCGGCTGGCTCTTCGGCGGTCTAGCGCGCGAGAAGGACCCGCCGGTCTGCAAGCATTTGCTCGCTTGCGTGCTTGCGGAAAGGGGTGGAGGGGGGTTTAAGGCGATGGTTGGGGAGAGGGAGGGGAGGGGGGAGGACGTGGCGGGGTGGGCGGCGGGGTGGGGGGATTGAGATCTCGAAGGTTGATGTTGAATTTTCGAGGGCTGGAGTGGTTTCGGGTCATGGTCTAGGAAATTCTGTGAGGAAGTGTACGATTTGAGGCTCAGACGGGCAGGCATGGCCATGGTTCTCGTAGACCACGGATGAGGCAACGAGCAGACACGCTTTTGTCAAGCGAAGTTCTCTTTGAATGCTTCTAAAAGTTGCTCGTTTGCTGATGATATAACTACACACGCACGCTGTTCGTCCCCTTCGAGAAAAGCATGCGCTTTTATTGCTCGCTCACAAGTTGGGGAGCGATTTCGCGCATCCTCGCCAACGTACATGATGCTCCCCCCTTCCGAAGACGCCATGCGCCGTGCTATGTCTATTCATGATCCCTTTTTACCGCAATTAGGCCGCTTTATTTTCTTCCTCAGCTTCAGCCCTTCTTGCTATCCTTCTGCTCCTTCTCGTTCGCCTTGCCCTCCTTGCCGCCGGCGTCGGCCTTCTCGTTGGATCCGTTGAGCATCAGCTTCTCATCCTTCTTGATCTCCTTGTCTTTCTTCTCCTCGTCCTGCTTGGCATCCTCGTTGTCCGCTTGTCGCTTGTTCTGGATCTTGTTGTCGATCAGGTCGTGGAAAGCGGTGATGGAGCGTATTAAGCTGGAGAGGTAGATGGACATGAGCTGGTCGTTGGTCTTGACGCTCATGGCGTGCGAGAGCTCCGTGTTCTCCGAGCTACCACCGGACATGCCGACGCCTCCGTTGACCAGTCCGTTGACCGTGGCCAGGTCTTTCGAGGCCGCCTTGGGAGTGCTGAGGTTGGGCAGCAGGTTGAAGACGTCTTGCAGGTTGCCGAGGATGGCGTGGTTGACGGGAAGCTCGCCGTCGAGCACCTTCTGCAGGTACTTGCCGATGTCTTGTAATCTGAGGTGCAGGCCTTGGAGGGATTGCAGTTGTGAGGTTATCCGTGTAGACAGCGTGCCGACTGCCACGTCGCGAATGTCTCGTAGCAAGTGCTCGACACCGATCTCTTCCGCCTCTTCCGCCTCGATTGTGCTGGGGGTGTGTACGAAGGTCTTCGAAGTGGTGGTGCCATCCTGGATAAAGTATTAGCGCTCATCTTTCGCAATGTTCCAAGTCCGCAAACTCACATCCTTGATCTCCTCCACGGCGAAGTATGCGTCGGTCGGCACGCCGACATCCTGCGGGTGCACGTCGATGATGGCGAGCAACGGGTTGGGTGTGTATCGTTTGAACAGCTCGTTGATCTCGAGATCGCTTGCGCGCAGCTTGGGACCCGAGTGATACCAGCCGATCAGCTTCTCCCTTGCGTTGACCTTCTTGAACATGTCGTTCATTCCTTCAATGTAGTTGTGGTCAATGAACCACACAGATGGATCCTTCTCATCTTCCTCGAAGGGAACTGCAAGTAAGACGTCAGTCAGTATGCGATGGTTTCTATTTTCTGTATATCCATCCCGCGGGTGTACGCACTGGCAAAGCTGTTGGATACTCGCACACTCTTTCCATCGTTCTGTCCCAGGAGCACACCGAGCACTCGCTTCTTGGTGCCCTTTGCCGAACGGCCGTAATGATCTGCTGCGGAAAGAAGGACGAGAGGCGCGACGGTGACGGTGCGGTTGACGATGCTCAGCGTTTCCGCTGTGGTGGCCGGCATCTTGGTGTACTTGCAGTATGGTCCAGGTCTTGGGGTATTGTAGAGATGCGATGGACGCTCGTGGGTGGTGTATGTTGAGTTTGGTGATGATGTTATGGCGACAGTTCACACTCGACAGCTCCAGCGAAGTGGCTCGCCTGTGACGCTGATGGACTGCGCGGGAGGTTCGCCGCGCTGTTCGAGGTGGTTGGTGCTTTCACTTCGATAAATTAATTCGCGTTTAGGCAACCTTCAGACTCACAATCTACAAACCACACCAAACGTACGCTGTCCAATATGACGGTTCCTGACAATTCTGATGTTCGTGCCATCGATGGCCATGCTGAATCGTGCGTGCTCGCTTAGTCTATTCGTAGGTTTCTGCTCTTAGGCCTATCTAATCACATCGCAATACAGACAAGAGGGAGTGAAGCCAGACGAGAACCAGGGATTCGAGAGCTCTACTCTGTACAAGGGCGTCTACAGCTATGTCGAAGAGTACATGTCGCGGTATGACATGTCTCACGACTTCAATCACATACTGCGCGTTCTGTCATTCGCCAAACGGATTCTGGAAAGCGAGCTGGAACATGGCTCGAAACAACTGGACGAGCAAGCAGTCGTACTAGCTGCCCTGCTACACGATGTTGGAGACAAGAAGTACCTGCAACCAGGAGAAGTCGCCGAGACCATGATCACGCAAGTGCTGCAAAAGAACGGCTGTCCGCCACGCCTCATGAGCAAAGTTGCTCTCATTGTGGAACATGTCTCTTTCTCTAGCGAGATCAAGCGTCCGCAACTCGTCAAGGCCATGGTGAATGCTCATCCCGAACTCGGTATTGTGCAGGATGCTGATCGTCTCGACGCCATTGGTGCGGTCGGCATCGCGAGGTGTTTCGCTTTTGGTGGCGCGAAGGCTTCTGGAAGGGGTCTTCACGGATGTATTGAGCATTTCGTCGAGAAGCTTGAGAACCTTGAGGGCATGATGAAGACTGAGACTGGTAGACGGTTGGCTGAGGAGCGAACACGGAGATTGAAAGAGTTCAGGGGGTGGTGGGATGAAGAGAATGCCGGTCTGTCATGATTGATCAAATGGAAGATGCCATGTCTATACGCGAAGGCCGGAAAAATGCTCCTCTGTTATGCTGCGTCTTCCACCGTCAATGCATATTACTCTTGAGTTTCATCGCATTCAGCCGGGCGATCAAAGGACGATGTGTAGCACGCATGAAAGAATATTCTACAAGGGCTCGTAAGATACCGACCAACCAACGTATAATACTGTAATTAGTTTGAGCAGGTATCAACGTTTGTAAAGATACAACACCACCATTGATAGTCACGATTTTTTGAGATAATCCAATGTTAGCACCCACGTATTTGAAGATCATCTCTGACGTCCGCTTGGCCATCGGCCGCTGACCCCAGATAGAGTCAGCAAATCCCCCAGCCGCGCTAATTGTTCAACTCGCCTCGGCTCACCCTTCGCAGCCCGTGCATCATCGTCGCGCATCACCAACTCCTACACAGGTACCAGAGGACTTGCGACCAACGACAACACGACCAAGATTCTCGTCTGGTCGAAGCAGGCACAATGAACCGGCTGAAACAGGCCGCGGGCCATACGAAAGATGCTGCCGCCCTACCGCCCAAACTGCTCGACATGTACAGCGAGTTCATCACCAAGAATGCCGGCGCGGTCGGCCAGGTCGAAGGTGCACTGCGCTCGTTGACCTACATTATTCCTGGTATGTCTCCTGAACATCTGGTGGCTCGATTTCTCGCACTAACGCACGTTCAGGTCGCTTCAGAGAACAAGAAATCGCATCCGAATCACTCAACTCAGGCGTACAACTGCTGGGAATCTACCACGACGACCTCTTGTCTCGAGCACCCTCACATTCACAGCGAAATAAACCGCAAACTCCGCACAATAGATACACGCGATACTACTGCCAGAAAAGCTCGACATATAAGCGCACGGCCATTACCCTATCATGTGTCCAATATACCGAACTACTCCTCGAAATGATGGCGAAGAGGAGAGGAGAGAAGGCAAGATGGAGGGTCGTGGTGCTACTAGAGGCCGTCAAGGCGATCTGTAGGCTTATCTTGATGCGCTTGACAAACTCGAGGCCGCTGCTGAATCCACCATTACCGGAGAGGGAGCTACAAGAGGAAAAGCCTGCTTTGGACGAGGAAGATATGCTGCACTCGCCGCCATCAGAGGTGTCGCATGCTGGCTCGGAGAAGTGGACCATGCCTCGCACGTCCCTGACCCTGCCACCACTTCCCAGCTCCGAAGACATCTCATCATATCTCTTATCAAAGGTGCTTACCGCAGACGACGTGAAACCGCCCAAGGCTTTACTCCAGCGAACGGCGGGACTCGGCGAGATTGCAGAGGTTCTTTATATCCTGCGGCCAGTCATCTATGCGGGAGCTATGGCATACTGGAATCAGAGACAAGACGGCAAGGGCAAGGCAGACTGGCGGCCTTGGCTCATCGGCCTTTCCATCGAGTATGGTGCACGACAGCTCGCAAAGCGCGACCTAGAGACTAGACGACCTGGCGGCGCCAGAGGCCTCACTCAGCTCGAACGCGACGAATTCAAGAAGCGCAGCTGGGGAATGGCATGGTGGGGAATGCGCGGTGCCTTCTACGAGAACGTCACTCGTGGTGCTATCCTTGGATTTGCGGGCAAGCTCAAGGGTAAACCTTTGTTGGACATGGTGGGTACATTCGTGGAGGACTATGATTTCCTTTGGGAGCAGTATTACTTCCCCACTGCCACCTTGTAAGGATAAAGTGCGCGATCATCTGGTGCAGATCAGGAGTTTGATAGGGGGAACCACACAGAGCTGCAGTAAGCGGGTGCCTGCGGGCACGCCACGATTCTACCTTATTATTAGTTATTTGCTACGTGTCTTGATATCAGCCGTATGCCATATTGTAATTTTGTCGTCGATTAAGTATTTTTGAATATTTACAGTTCCTTTGCTCAACCTAAGTCTCAAACAATAATCGAAGCAAACCAACAAAGACCCCATACAATCGGCTCGCTACAACAAGCACAAAGCCCGAACCTCCAACAACGTCCCAAAACGTCACCTCTCGACTCCACCTCGAGTCCTGGGCCAACATGGCGTCAAGGTATCTGAATAAATACCCTCAATGGACCGCTAGCCAAGCATCTCTAACATCACCGTAGATTCCACCAGCGCGACGCGCGCAACGCCCTCTTCTCCTCATACGACGCACAATCCCGCTCCCGCCCATCGTCGTCCGCCTCATCGCCCGCCCCAGGCGCTCGCTCCGCGGCGCGCAACACTCCCTACTCCGCCGGTCCTGCCGCCAACAGCTCGCCCTATGCATCCTACTCGCAATCACATCTGAGCGCCGACCCTCCTGGCGCGGGTTTCAGCGCTTACCCCGGCGCCAATGGCGATGCTGGCGGGCGAGGGAGCGGAGACGGAGGGTTCAGATCTGCCACGCCGAATAAGAAGGGACAGTACTCGAACGCGGTGCTCGATGAGCTCGAGAGCCAGAATGAGGACCAAGTGGGCGTTTTGAGTGGGAAAGTGAGAATGTTGAAAGATGTGAGTAGTTTCACCTAGTGGATTACGGCGGCTTGTTTACTTGTATACAAGGCATGGGTAGCTGACAGGACTATTTCTCAACAGTTGACGAATGCTATTGGCGGCGAAATCAGAGACTCCACCGCTCTGGCGGAGAAAATGAACGATCAGTTCGAGGGCACACGGAACCGGCTACGAGGTACGATGAATAGGATGCTGCGCATGGCGGAACGAACTGGTGTTGGCTGGAAGGTTTGGGTTGGGTTCTTTGCTTTCTTGATCGTGCTGTTCTGGTATGTGCGACTCACTTAGGGCGTGCTGCTGGGATGGGGTTAGTTTTTCATTGCATGGCGTTTTGGTGCATGGGAATGGTATTTCAAAAAGACGCTGTACAGCTAATGTAACGTGTATCATACATGATTCTACACTAATCATGGTCTGGATGTTGATGTCCATCTTCGTAATGACCTTGGTCTGTTTCATACCTAAGTCAAAGGGCCAGATATGAATACAAGAAGTGAGGGCATACACCGCAACTTTGGTCATGAACAAGTTCCAGCAATTGTTGCTGAAAGATGACAAATCTCTGGTCAGATAAAACACCGCTCTGCTGGACCTAGCCATCTCGATATCCCGGCGTAGGGGACCCCTCCCTGCTGTCACAGCCTGCCTTTCGAGCGCAAATCGACCGAAAACAACATCTGCGGTACCATGAATGTGAGGTCCTTCAAGGCATCATCAAGCAGAGTATCGACGGAGGTAAAGGAATTCAAAGTTCATTGGACCACTAACACCTCATCCAAGCATCTTGGGTATCATACGCACTGTACTCCCATTTTTCCTAAGCAGATCCGAAACGCCTCGCTATGCCGCTGTGCCATAATATCAAAAACTCTCCCCTCATTGCTGCATTCAACCCTCCTACCGGCCGCCGCCTCTGCCCGGCGACAAAGGCCTGTTGAAACCACCAACACGGTTCATGTACTGCCTGTACTCCGCCTTCTTGACCTTGCTCACGGCGTAGTTCTTGTCGTTCCCAGGCACTTTGGTGTTCTTCGTGCTCCGAAAGCCCTTGAAACCCATCACCCGCGCCATCTCCGCCTCGGAATCCTCATCCTCATGGCCATTGCCCATTTGCACATCGCGCATGCTCGTCTCCGCTTTGCCGCCGTTGGCTTGCTTGCCTGACCGAGCGTCGTATCCGTTTGCGCGAGCATCGTGCCCTCCACGAGGGCCGCCGCGGCCGCCGCTCACGCGCGACGGTTCGGGTGTGTGTGAAGATTGACGGTCACGTTGGCCGCGGGGTCCGGCTCGGTCGTAGTCTCGATCGTAGCGTTGTGATGGGCCATTACGGCCTCCTCTGGGAGGAGAGCGAGAGCGGCGTCTGTCGTCGCGGCGCTCGCGATATGGTGAGCGGGATCGTTCGCGTTCTAGAAGGCTGTTAGAAGGTCTGCCGTTCGCTGTGGGAGGTGCTCTGCGCTCACCATTTCTGGGTTTTGGAATGCGTGGCTCATCGCGACGACCTCCGCGGTCGTCTCTGCGGGGATTGCGATCCATGGTCCGTTGTGTTTGTGTTGGTGTGAAGGTCGAGTGTGTCTTGCGACTGGAAAGTTTGAGGTTGATGTTCTCCAGATCGAGCTTAGGCTAGGGCTGTGAGCTTCACCTTAACGCCTGTCCTTTGGGACTTTCACATGTCAAACATCATTACCAGAAGTCAACACTGAAAATCTCCAATGGACTAATACGACATCGTGGCCTGATACGAGCCCGCATAAGACGACAAATAACTCTTGAAGATAAAACAACATCGACTCAACATGGCAACACTCCCTCCAACCCCTTCGACCCTGCGATCATGGGAGGAAGCATTCGATCATCCACTGCCCGTGGTGCGGAAACTCGAGAGCCAACTACGGACGCAGATCTCGGAGAATCAGAACAAGTTGCGATCGCTCGTGGGAACAAGTTACAGAGATCTCCTAGGCACGGCAGAGAGGATTATCGAAATGGACGGCCAGATGGAGTCGGTCGAGGGCAACCTGGCGGGGATCGGGCGGAAGTGTGATTACAGGGTTGTCGAGAGGGGGAGAGAAAATCTCACAAGACTGCGGAAGGTGGGCAGACAAGATGATGAGCGTAAGCTGGAGACGGTCGCGAGGGTGAAGGTGCTCAAAGGCGCTTTGGAGACTGTTGGGAGGATCATAAGGAGAGGAGGCAATGCGCTTGGTGCAGCGAAGGTGTTGGTTTTTGCAAGACTGCTACACAAAAGCGTCTCAGAAAGCAACAATGCTCCACCGGTCCTCGCAGAGCTGAAGAAGAAGTTGACGGCAACGAGGAGGAGACTACTCTCTTACATCGAGCGATCGCTGGCACACACCACTGGAGATCGCACGGCTCTCAGTAACACGCTCTGTGCGTATGCAATGATCACAAGCTCGGCCCCTAAAGACGTCCTTAGACACTTTCTGCAGGTCCGATTCGAGCAGATCGAGTCCAAAGCCGAAACGCCGAGCGAAGAGAGCATCCTTGCGATGCTGGATCTTTACGGGAAAACGCTGCTGGACACTCGCGATCTCTTTCCTAGGAGACTTGCAGATGGCCTTGGCCTTCTCTCGAAAGCACCTCTACTGCAGGACGAGCAAGTGACATCCAGTGAAGATCTAAACCTGGATGTGTACAGTCAGTGGATTCCCGCGGACATCCGAAGCTTTACGCCTTGGGTACGCAACGACCAGTTGACCTCTTCCGACGCAAATAAAGGCCTGGATGCGTGGGCAAAACAGGCACAAGCCGCATTTGTGCAAGCTCTTGGCGAGTGTCTCCAATCCCAGCAAGATGCTCAGGTCGTTCTGTCTACTCGGCGCAGTGTCTTGTCCAAGTTCCTCTCCGTCAGCAGCAAGTTGAGGAATCATGATTTCACGCAATCGATCGACGACCTTCGAAACGTGTTCCTACACCGTCTGGAAGAGCTTGCAGTGTACAGTTCGGACCTCTCCAACTTCGCCCTGCAATTGCTCGACGATCCAAGCAGCCTCTCCGATACCAATACTCAGACATCTCCCTGGTCTCTCGCCACCCAGCCTCTCGACACGAAAGCAGGCGCCCTATCCTTCCGCTCCGCCATCCTCTCCCACCGCCACGGCCGCAACCCACCCGTCAAGCGCGAACACGACTCCCTCGACCGCTGGACCGCCCAACTCAATTCCCACTGGGCCTTCGTAGCCGTCATGCGCGCCACCAAATGGGACGACGACCTAGACTTCGACTTCGAAGACCTCGACTACGAAGGCGACACGTCTCTGCAAGAAGCCCTCAACCGCACCGACGCGCTCCAACTCGAAACCAAACTGCGCCACGCCACCACGCAAGCTTTCACCAGAGCCTACGCCAAAATCTCAACAGCAGCGGAAAGCACCTCAACACAGCACGCAGCATTCCTCATCCGCCTCCTCCGCGACCTCGACCACCGCCGCCGCGCCCTTGCAGACCGCGTCTCAGCCCCCAACACCGAGAATCCCTTCGACCACACCGCTCTCGCCACAACCCTCCACGCAGCGCTAGCATCGCAAGCCAGCGCCCAACCCACAGCGGACTTCCTCGCCGCGCTCCAGCGACGCACTTTCCTCCCCGTCAGCCTGTGGGAGGGCGAGCCGGCTCTGCCCGTGCAGACTTCGACGGCGGCGTTTCGCTTTTTCACCGCGCTGCAGGCAAGTATGGCGGGCGTCGGGGAGGATGTTTGGAGTCCTGCTGCTGTGAGGGCGGTGCATGGGTGTGTTGCTGAGGGGGTGGTGGAGGGTTTGAGGAGGAGTTTTCCTGGTGAGGAAGTTGGAGATGGCGGTGAGAAGCAGCAGGGGGAGGTGGAGGAGGATGGGGAGAAGGGAGACGGCTCAGACGCTGACGCGGAGAAGAAGAAGGAGGGAAAGGCTTCAAGCAGCAAAGACACGAACCAGCGCATCCAGCGCGCTTTCGACGCCATGTACTTCTCTTCTGTCTTCTCTGCCGCGACGCGGGGAGGGTCTACGGATGCTTCTTCTTCGATGAGGGACGTCGCCACGGCGCTCTGCGAGACGGCCGGTCTGGATGATGCGGCTCGATCGCGGTTGGAGAAGAGCACGGGCGAGTATTGGAAGAGAACGGGGTTGCTTTTTGGGCTTTTGGGGGGTTCTTAGGGGCTTTTGGGATGGATGGATGGATGGATGGATGGTTAGAGATGGAAAGAAAGGGATGGATGTTGGGAAATGCCGGGATGGTTTTCTATTATGAAGACAGGTTTTGAAGATTTAGAATGCTAAATTTACGAACCTTTTCTCTTCTTGATTCGGTTTGCTCTTTTTGATATGATATGCTATGCTAATCGTGATCGTTAAGTCCCATTAAGGTGTAATTTCCAAGCTTTCCATCGTACAAGTAACAACAAGAATCGACCACCCAGAAATTGGAATCTACTTCAAATCCCGATCCTCGCCGTGGAAAAACCTCAAAATCGCCGCCGCGACCGTAACGCCATCGTGAATCAACGCAGCAGTCTCCTTCGCCTCGAGCGCGTGTTTGTCGTCTTTAATCCCACCACTCTCCTGCCTCACCTCGATCTGTCTATGGACCATCTGCTCGTCAAAGCCCAAATGTCCCTGACTAGTAAAGAGACGATCGCGCAAATAAATCCCCTGAATGGGCGTGTGCTCCGTACTTGCCCAGACGCGAATCTCATCCTCCGGCGAGAGCAGCTCCGTCGTCTCGTGCGAAGGCACGCTCGTCACCTGGTCCTGGTGCATCTGGTGCAGGTGGATGGTGTCGTCGCGCGTGCGGAAGAGGTACTGGCCCACGTCGGTGAGTTTCATGGGCGTGTGCGCCAGCTCCCAGCGGCCCGTGGGCGTGCCTTCCACTTTGCCACCGAGCATGCGAGATAGGATTTGATGACCGAAGCAGACGCCGGAGAAGCGCATGTCGGGCCGCGTTTGCCACAGCTGTTGCAGGAGTTTCATCAGTTTGAGGATCCAGGGGTTCGAGCCGTGCGCGTCGTACATGCTGCCTGTGATCAAAATGGCGCGCGTGTCCGGGGAGATCTCGTCGATGGTGGGGACGTGGCCGGGGTGTGCGCTGTCTTCCACGACGTAGTGGATGTCTGTTTCGATGCCGAGGGGCGGGTGATGGGCGTCGCCGGCTTTTTTGAAGAGTTGGTCGAAGACCTCGCCGAAGCTGCCGCGGCGTTCCTGGGTTTCCGGGTGGGCGGCGTCGGTCTCGAGGACGAGCATGCGGACAGTGTCGCGGGTCATGGTGGCGGGTTTGGGTTGTTTGCTGTTGAGATAAGTTCGTCTGGGAATGTAGAAGGGTTGTGGCGAGGGACGGTAAGGGTTTGGAAGTTTTCTGAGGTCAGGTCGGGTACAGGATCGGCCCAGTGATGCTGATGGGGAGAGGGAGGATGATAGAAATGTATAGACAGAACGTTGCATCGCCAAAGGGTAGACTCAGTACGTAATAAACACACCGAGAGGAGCAATACACGTAGGCGGAAGGCTTGGATTAAGAACTTGACCTTATTCTCCACTGGCACTCACGTCACCAAGCTTTTCGTTTGGATCCTACCGTTGCGCATTGTTCTCTGCCGCATTCGCTGCGAGACCCATCGGGTTCTTGAGCAATGCGTTTACGAAACATTTTTGCTGGCGCATGGAGGTGCCAAGAGCACAAAGTTCCGAGCATCGAGAGGGATCGTGATGGTTTTGGCGTGGATGACAAAAATTTCCGAATGGCTGCCAAGAGGCCGATTGCGCGTTAGACGATAGAGGCAAAGATGCCTTCTCGAACGTTGATCGATTATGGCTTTGTGCTCTTGTCATGAGATGTAGCAAAGTCTCAGCCCTACGGCCATGGTAAAGGACAAGGCGTGAGAAAGTCCATGTTGAAGTGGTGTTCGACAAGGCTGCAAGGTAGAACGACGTATGTCGCCAAGACGGTCATAGGCCGAAGGCTCCACTTCAAGAGTCAAGAGAGCTGGGGCTCCAGGCGCCGCGCGATGGGGTCTCAAGTGTCAAGGCCAGTATGATGCCACGGGCGGATAAATATTCTTGAACAGTATCTTGGAGCCCAGAGCTGCAGCTTTTTGACCATTCGTGGAACCTGCTTTTTCTAACGTATCGCGACCATCGCTTGTGGCAAACAGGTAGTGATTTTCTAGCAGCTAGGCGACTCCCGACGAATCCTGTGGCTGACCTGGGATTGCCTGAAATTGAAGACGAGAACGAAAACGCAGGCAGACGTTTTATTGGTGATTCGTGCAACCGCCGCTTTCGGGATGGGAAGAGTCAGGCGGGGGAAAGACGAGAGGGTTGGTGCATGCGGTGTGCAGACGAAAGTTATATAGCATGTATCAGGGTGATACGAATGCAGCGACCGGGTGAACCAGATAGTTGATAAGCCTTTTCTCCTGAGTGTAAGAGAGAGAGAGATCAAATCGACCGATCCTCAGGCATCAACCATGTTTCCAAAAATTCCAACGATTGACATTATTACTGACAGATGTCTATAAGAGGCAAGACACGCGCCCATGCGCGATGTCGCCATCCTCACGAGTCGAGCGAATGAAACGCGCCGGCTTGCGAGACACGAAAGCAGGGCTGGCACTTCCCGGGCGATTGGATTTGAGTGAATGGTTGATCTGCCACTAGTTGCATGTGGTGCTTCGATAGTGCACTGCACCGGAACAAGGGCTGACTACCGTTTCAGCTTGCCTGGACTTGCATCGCACGGCGGAGGATTGATTGGCCCGGAGCAGGCGAGGGACTCGACAGAGCTGGGCCTCTGGGCTGTAGACGGTTCGAAGTGGTGAGACGAATGAGAGGGACGAGTGGGACAAATCGCTTACACGACTTCTTTCTTGCTGCTGTTGTGCCGAGGAGCGAACGTCGGCTTCGTGTCGATGAGCAGGAAATAAAATGAAGATGTGAGCGACGAGCGAGGGTAAAGTGGATCGCTGATTGCAGGGGCAGGGCGATTGATTGAGCGGACGGGCCATATATTGGAGGATGAATTGAATGGGGAGAGTTACGAGTAGGAGGAGGAGGACGGGGAGGAGCATTGGCTCGATTAATCCACCTGGCGAGGAGGGATGGCGAGGAATGGGTCGGGCATCGCTTCGAGCGTGTGCGAAATCCCAATGGTGTGAAGCGCCTGCGTTTCACCAGCCGGCGGCAATCCCTGTATGGGATCACTTGTCACGACCGCGACCTGCCGAATGTGGCATGCCATCCATCCTCACGCATGCATGCGAGCAGGCAGGATTTGATATTGTTGTTGGGTGCCTGTGGGTGCTGCCCCCGAGCGCCATTTCTCCAGCGTTCCCAGGCGAGCCAGGCCTGGTGTTAATCAATGCGATTAATCAAATCCCACATGCGGCACAACACCATTCCCTGCGCCTGCTCGTCGCTTGCACCCGCGAATGCAGCTGAGGCCGGATGTCCGATATTTTTATTATTAGTCTATTGGTGATGCAGCCGCAGTGCGTCGCTCGACCTGTAGATTACCGCGGACTCTTGGAGCTCTCTGCCATTTTAGGGCCTGGTGGCAGTAGCGAGCTCAACAAGACGCTGGTAGCTGGTATACTATCCATCAGAGCCTATGAAGGCGTTCCGACTGGTGGAGGATGGATCTCGCTGCGGGCTAGGGGAGCAGAGCCGACGACGCCGCTGAAACGCAGACGGCGCTCGAGGCATCTTCCTCCAAGGACAGTAGTACTCTGTGTAGGTACTAGTAGTGGCGACGACGACAATCGATAGTCTGGGCAGTCGTGACAGTCTAGCAACAATAATTCGTATGGGAAAATAAAAGGTTGCGGATGACAAGATGACAAGGTGGAGGCGTGTTTAGCGAGCGTTGCCCACATCCCTGTCTGGCCGTCGTCGCAGCGCGTTTCATCCTCCCACTGCCCCCATGAGCCCGCCCCTCCCACCAAACACTTTCGACACAATCCGCTGCCCCCATCCTACTCCAGGTGAGGCATCTGCCAATCCTCCGCCGTTGCTGTTTGTCAACCTGACTATTTCCACCTCTACCCATCACTCCTTACCTACTCTCTTCTCCCTCCGCCCTCTCATCCTCCCTCCTTCCACTCCTCCACCACCACCACCACCACCACCACCACCACCGACGACATACCTCCAAATTCCTGCCCGCGGCCCCATCTGCGCGCGCCTGTCAACCGTCGCTAGCGTCGTCTGCTACTGTGACTTGCGCCGATCCTTGCTCGCGCCGTGTCTCCCACTTGCAGCAGCAAGCTCGCGCCCGGCGCTTCTCTGCCGTTCTCGACCTGATCTTGATCTGTACGGCGCTGTAGAGAGAGCCGACCGCGCTCTCTGCCCTGCTGCCATCCTCCACCATGACCACCGCCGTCGCAAATCACCACACCTCCAACCCTTCCACCTCCCTCGCGCCCGCCAGGCACCCGTCTCCGCGTCATTTCTCTGCCCTTGCGCGACCCGTTTCCTCCGTCTCGCCGCCTGCCAGCGCCGCCAACGAACCTGCCTCCAAGCGCCAGAGGAGTAATGCTTCGCCGCCTTCTTACGGTGCGCGCAGTAACTCCAACGAGCGTTCAACCACTGGCGGCAAGGTTTCGCCAAACTCGTATGTTTTACTGAGGGTCTATCAAGTTAACGAATGCTCGGCTAACCCATCCCTTCTTGCAGACACCGTGGTGGAGCTGCTCCACCAATGATCAAGGTCAAGAAGGAACCCGGGTCGCCCAGTATGCAGTCTGCCCGTCCTCGACCTAAGAGACTCGATCTTTCTTCTAGCACACCTGGCGCTCGTGGACCGCAGACCGCACGACCTTCTGCACCTTTGACAGCACGGGACTCGGCAGGACTTGCGATCCAAGATGTCGGCCTTGCTTGCCTGTCTCCAGGCTTCCAAACACACGATCCCGCGATGAGAGAGCAGCTTCAAAGGAGTTTAGATGTGAGGGACCAGCAAAGACAGATAATCGAAGCCAGGCAGAAGGGCGTGAAGCCTGGCAGTTCACAAGATACCACCGAAGGAGGCGCGAGAACGCAAGATACCACTCTCTTTGGAGTCCAGACAAGAACACCAACAACTTCACGGCGGAAAGGCCCACCACCTGGCCTGTCTATCAACGCACCGTCCGCCGAACAATTCGCCAACGACCGCGTTATTCAATCTGCTCCCCTTCACCAGACTTTTACCGGCTTGCGTCCTGGAGACCCTTACACAAGACATGCGCAACATGGTCCCAGTGGCCTGAGCCAAACCAGCCACATCCACCACGTTCCGGCGACACAGACTAACAACCGTCTTCCTCCAATCGCTGATGTCTTCGCAAACGACCGTCTGGATGCTCCTCGTGGATACCCTCAGAACGACTCCCCCGGCCGCCCCTCACACGCAAATGCGCCACCTCCCGTGCCATCTCCAGGCTTCCCACCTTCTCAACAACAATCCGCTGCACCCATCAGCAGCCGGACTCGCGAGTTCCGCTCTGCTGAAGAAGCCGTCCAATCTCTCACCCACGGTCGCGACGACCTAAAACCCAAAGTCGTCCACTATGGTGGCGTCCAACCACCCACTCCTCCCTCTCCCATGCCACCAGGTGGAGCAGGATCAGCACTCCGCCACGCCTACGCCGCACCCGGCGCGGCTCACGACTTCCACCCTCCCCCCGCCACAGCACGTCCCGACCTCGGCCGCACAACATCAACCTCCGGCCGACGACGCGGCCGCGACGAATACGAACGCGACAACGGCAGCCCTCCGTCGGCTTTCAACCGTCCCGAGCCCAAGCGCGCCGCTTTTGCCGTGAGAGGAGACGACGGCGGCAGCGGCAGCCGCGAGGAGGACTGGAGGCACAACTTGAGCAGCGCGGAGAAGAGGGAGGAATTCCTCCGGCTCTGCGAGAGGGCTTGGGATCTGTTCCACTCTTAGAATCTGCCTTGATTCTTTTTTCTTTTGCCAACCGACCGACCTTCAATTCACCTTCCACGGAAATCTTTTTTATTGCGTTTTATACTTTTTCTGCGTGGCGTCCCGGGGCCTTACCTCGTTGGAAAACAAATATTTCTGGCGTCTTTTCCGGGTATCACTAGCTACAAGCTAGAGTCGGGAGTATCGATCTCCCTTACTTGATTCGAGGGGAGTTTGGGGGGGGG